>JABCMJ010006934.1:0-37495 GCA_014822125.1 Arbutus unedo
ATCTATATCTATATCTATATCTATATATATATATATGATAAGTATATATAGCATATGTATTATAAGTGTGTATATATACATATATATATATATGTATGTATATAAGCACTTATATATTTCTAATATATATAAGTATACTTATATATATATTTCTAACATATATAAGTATACTTATATATTATATATAGTTCTAATATATATATATATATATATATATATATATATACACACACACACACACTTATAAGGATACTTGTATGTATGTTCAAAATATATATGCTATGTATGTTCAAAATATATATGCTATAAAAATATATTTATATATATATATATATATATATATAAATTTATTATAGGTATATATTGAATGCCAAAAATAAAGTTAGAATTTTTTTTGTGTAAACCGAACATATTTCTATTTTTTGTAAACCAAAAAATAAAGACAGGTTAACACAAATAAATTTTTTATTTTTATTTTTTAAAAACAAAAAAAAATTAGCGAACGACAAATAGAAAACAGAAAATGTTGTCAAACATACCCTAAACAGTTGACAAGAACAATTGAATATCAAAAATTACAAATTCAAGGGTTAAATTCCTAAATAGCAAGTTGTGAAGTTGAGAGGGGATAAGTTTTAAAGTTTTTATAATTAAAGGTGGTTAAATAAATTTTTTTTAATAACTAAAAGGGGTAAAAAAAAAATAACTCCTTATTTTTTAAGTGTTTTTCATTAACGGAATTAAGCATAACTCAAGAAAGTAAGTTGTAAGATTTTATAATTTAAGGGAGTTAAGCAATAAATCGTGATAGTTGACGAAGGTACAATATAATTAACCCTTATTTTAAATATTAATAGTCTCACGATGTTACCATGAACATTAATTCAATCATTACATGAATAAAAGTCTATGTTATCTATTCTATATATAAATTGGAGTATCACTAATTTAGCGTCTATTTTATTGTCATTGTGTAGACTTTTTAATTTTTAAACCATTCTTAAAAAATATTAATAATTACTTTTGAAAAATATTGAACTACCCAATAATCATAAAAAAAGAAACGAAACAAATTTTTCATTGTTTATTTTAAGTAACTGTTTCTACTATCATAAATTAATCAATACATGCATCTATATTTATAGGATTTTCAAATTGGTTGACCGGTGGCATTACTGCAATTTGATTCCCGGATGGTGGCATTTTACTCCAGGATATGAACGAGATCGAAATCGAACTCATAGAGCCCACCGACTATTTTCATGTAACTACCATCATCATCATCAGCATCATCATCATCATCTCTCTTCTCTCTCTCTCTCTCTCTCCTACAGCATTGGCGATGGCCGTATGGTTTCTAGTCGTCTTCTCTGTTCTCTCCGTTTTGGCCGATGCACAAAGTAAGGTTTCTCCCTCTCTTCCTCTCAGCTTTTCCACATTTGTCTTTTCCAAGCAAGATTGTAGTCTACTTACTGGCATGTAATAAACCAGATTTGGGTTTCGTAGAGATTGATCTGCTTATGAACATTGTTAAATCCGGTTCTCCATCTTTGAATCTCTTAGATTACTCTAATAAATGTAGTTAATTGCTGTTGATTGGACCTCTGTTTGGACTCAGATTCAGACTCTTTCAGTGTTTACACTGCATTTATTGCACTTGATATGGTTTTTTTTTTTAATTTTATTTTGGAGAATATGACTTCAAAAGTTTTTGGCATGGGGTAGTTTTGTCCTCTTTGATCCCTGTGTTGCTTAATCTGGATATCATTTACTTAGCTGATCTCTGGTGTTTTTGCAGATTTTTTATCTGAACTCCATTTAAAACACTCTCCCGGGAATGCATTTTAAAAATTAAAATTCTTAAAACCAAGTTTTGAAATTCGTCAACCAAACCAATTTTCTCATTCAGGAATGCCTTTTGATGGCACATGCGTCATCTTGAATTGGTATAAATCCAGGATCTTTTCTGGTCTAGGCTTATTTTGATACTATTTTTGTTCAGCTTATGTGAGATTTGAGTGTTAGTCGTGGATTCCCGGAAAGTTCATCAGTTTTTGTTGGATAGCTACTAAGGTGCAATTTTCTAGCCAAATAAATCGGATCCCGTGCTATTGTTCTGGACCATGAACTAGTGCAGAAAACTGCTTGTGCTATCCAGAGGTTGCAGTTAGTTTTTTAATCACTTTCTGTTATTTATCCAAAAACCTATAGTTTGCAGAAAACTAGGTCCAACTTTTTCCAAAATTTTGTTTTGCAACATAGCCCTAGAGTTGTTTGTCAGCGTAGAGAAGGTCCTCCAATTAGTCAGGGTATTCTGTAGAAACTGAATAAGTGACAAGAGCACACACTTGTAAGACAAATAATTAGAAGGCTGAAGAAATGCAATCAGTTCCTTTCTTGTAGCCATGACCAACATTCATTTAGACACAATGTCCTTTTTCCAATTCAATTGGGGCCTTTTGTTCTGTTCTCAGAGATGCAGCCTTTGTCATGTTTCCTTGTTCAACTTCTTCTCGTATTATCTTGCCTTGTAGTATTTCACTAGCCCATCTTCTCGTACTCATTTTTTGTCCTATAAATGACATAATCAGCTATTTTGAATTGAATCCATAACTGAATGGTTGACTAGATTGCGACTATCTCTTTTTTACCTTTTTATGTATTATATTTACCGAAATTGAGAGATGGAGCCAGAGTTCAATGGGTGGCGAACCTATATGGTTTGGCATTAAATCAAATAAATACTAATATAGTAAATGATTTGCTTAAGACCTTGAGGGTGAGAACTCCCACTACTTGTCCCCTGGCGGCACATTTGTAATACACTGCTGATTTACGCTGCCAATTCGATTTTCTGGTCGCCTATCTTTTATCGGCCTTGACTTAGTATGGGCTTAGGAGCAAAGGTTGGGTTCTTGGTGATGAATTTTGAAGTGGGCTCTATGGTTGATGGATATTGCACACCTTATTTAGCCACGGTAATTGTTTCTTGGTGCAATAACCACTCGGAAAAGGAAATGATTGGTGTAAGAAATTTCCACAGCCTTGCTCGACATATATGGGGATCGTCGTATCTTTGGCATATCTGGTTCCAGTTGCTACTTTTGGTCCTCTCTTCAACCAAACCTAGGGTGTTTCGTAATAGAAGACCCTTGGATGATAATGCATCTTTGCTTCTCGTTTATTATGCAGTCATTTAGTGATCTCTCTCTCTCTCTCTCTCTTGAAGATAGTTCGTCATTATTTGTCATGCTCGACCTCTAACAGATTTACTTCCCATTGTCCATGGAAAAAATAACAGCGAACGTAACAAAGAACCCAGCAGACGAGCTTGTAGCCATTCTCAATAGTAACAGAACTGCGCATAAAGGATCCTCTCTCTTCGACAATCCGGGACTAGCGTGCCTCGCTCTGCAGTACGTTAAAGCATACACTGGTAATTGTGGTGAAGTTGGGGGATCCAACGCCAAGAAGCCTGCTGATTCTGAATTTGCCGAAACTTTTGCCCCAAACTGCGGCGTTATGGCTTCGAGCCTGTCCCCAATCACCGGTCGTCTACTAGGGTGCGAGTCAAAATACGTGAAACCTTCCGAAGCATTCTCCGGAATCCTAATGAAGGATGACAAGAGCTTGGCAATACTATACGACACAAACCACACGGAAGTGGGTGCTGCCGTGAGCGGGTCCGACGGCGGGTCACCCTACTTCTGGTGCGTTCTGTTCAGCAGCGGGAAAACCAACAGCAGCTTTCTTTTGGAGGGTGGAGTGGCGAAGGTGAGTCGACCCGGATGCTTCAGCGGTGCCAATGATGATTGTAGTGGTGGTTGGTCAAGAACTCCTCCTCCGGCCTGGAAATTTGCTGCTGGAGCTTTGATTGTACTGGGTTATACCTTAGGGTTGTAAGCATTCACAATGTGGATTGTAATATTATTGACTTGATTTGGGCGTCTCTTTGATTTGTTGTATTATGTATTTTTTGCATCTTACCTCCATTTTCGAGTGGAACCTGTGATCTATTTCTCTGTTTGGAACTTAGGGAAAGGAAGAGAAAGAAAAGAAAAAGAAATTTTTTTTCCTCCAACTTGTTTGGTTTTTAGTGTAGAAGGAAAAAATAAATAGAATCCTCTATAAATGGCCAAAGAAAAGGGGCAAGAAAATTTTGAAAAAATCTAAAAACATTTAGTTAATTTTTTTGTTTTTCTTCTCCAAATTTTTTTGAAACCAAACAAATGAAAATTTTTTTCCCTCATATTTTCTCCCATTTTCGTTTGAAGTCAAACAAGGAAAATAATTAATTTTCTTCATACTTTTTTCTTTAAATATTTTCCCTTATTTTTTTTTTCTTTTCTACAAGTTCCATCTAAATGCATTTATTTTTTTATTTTATTATTATTATAATTTTTGAAAACGAAACCCTCCAAATTAGCTATAATGATTTATTTCATATTACTGTAATTGTTTTTTGAATAATTATTTTTTAATTCTTATTAGATTCCCATCAAATTTTTAGAATACTTATTCATTTTAATGAAAATATCTAAAAAAATGAATTTTAAAACTAAGAGCTTGAAAAGGTTATTAATGTATTTTTTAAAAAAGATAATTTTTCAATTTTTGAGATAATTTTATTTGAATTTTTAAATTATTAGTTTATTCTTTCTATCAAAAAGAATAATTAATCTCAAAATAATTGGTAAAGCATATTAAATAATAATCACTGATTTTAGCGAAAGGTGCATTTGAACCAACTCCGATGAGAAATTACATCCTGCCTTCTTAGGATTTGTTCTCTCACTTTTCTACTTGTCTTTGTACCCTTTTTTAGTTACTAACGAATTTATTTTCTTTTTAATAAGTTACAAGGAAAAAAAATAATGAAACTAAACTGCCCTTCTTACCGGAGTTGAGGGAGTTGTAATGTATTTTCCCGTAGTACGGATAAAATAATATAATTTTATTCGTTTTGATTCTCATATATTTTGATAACAAGTCACGAGATAAGATAAAATGATATAGTTTTGAGAATATAGCGGATAAAACTATGTCATTTTGTCTATGCTACATACGCACTACATCATCCCTAAATCCCTCTTCTTACCGTCTAGAAGACTACAGTGGGCTATGGATGCGTTATAAATAAGAAATAAGAGAATTTTGTGAAGGAAAGATTTCCCCAAAATTGAAGAATTTTATCGTGTCGTTTATTCTAAATTTTTGCTAGTTGTGTATAATTTTCTAAGAATAATAATTTATTGATGAATTTACAAAACGCAAAATGAAGACTAAAAAGATTAAAAAAATTATTAAGGACAAAAAAATTGCTCTATCTTTTTTGAATTTTTAAACTGCACTTGATAATTACTCTCGTTAAAAAACGAACAATAAATCCTAAGAATATTGATGGAAAAAAAAATAGTTCACGAAACATCAAAACACTACTTGTGTTTAAGAAGAATTAAATTTTAGATTAACACGGTTTTGGTATATCCCCTGCATTAATACAATTCATAAAACTGAACTACATTAATTCATAACGCGATTAAATTAGATCACAAAATTTCATAACTAAATTGGATCCCATCTCATAATTTGGACCACTAGCTTGTTTTTTTCTCTACAATTTTTTTAATTAATCACAATAAGAGAGATACAACGATTAAACGGACTTCGAACGTGAACGTCACGACCATAACTCGGATCATTATCATTCATAACCAATATCACACTAATTGATAAATTGAACCACTAATTCTCAAAAACTTGGCATATGTTCCATTGCTTATAAAAAGTATATGTAGAAGAATATTGAATATTTGTATAGGTGTAGAGAGAAGGAGCGTCGGGAGAGCATATTTTATTGATTTTAATAGAATTACTGTAACGATCCATTTATTTTATTTCTTTAATAAATAAAATTCTGAGTGTTAGATAAAACTTTGATTATTAATTTTAATTCTGGGTATTTAAAATATTTTCTGTGTGTTCTTAATTCTATACTTGCACATATTGTATATAAATCACGTACATAGAACATACACCTACGTATACATAGTATATACATGATCATATACGTATCGTATTGGTACACCGTGCATACATACTTATACTTACATATTTTTTCAACACATTAAGTGTACATATATTATATACACATGTACACATCAGCTCATATACACACTCTAAGGGTCCATTTGAACTGTCGTAATTATTAATTTATTGACTTATTGTTTTTTTGTTTTTTTGTTTTTTAGTTAATTTCTTTTATATTTTTTTGTTTTTTGTCAATCTTTTGATGGTTGTTAGTTCGTTTCGACTAGAGATTTCAAAAAAGTATAAAATTATGTCCAAAAATTAAAAAAAATTTAGAAAAGACCAAAAAAAACCAAAAATAGTGTCTATGTTGACTTATTTTTGTCTTTAGTGAACTTTTTTTTAGCTTTTGGACATAATTTTATACTTTTTAGATTCCTTTCATCGAGCCAAACCAATAATCACCTAAAAAATAACGCAAAAATAACAAATACAAAAAAAAATTGAATAAAAAAGTAATTAATTTAATTAATTTTGACCAAATAGAGAGTAACCCATTTCTTTCGACCGGAGTTCAATTTGACCTAAATACTCTGTATCAATGTAAACGATCCCTCCCTAAACTCTTAATTTATATTTATGAACACTTCTACGAGCTTCACGAAAGCTCTCATGGAGTTAAGACCAAAACCCCAATGTAAAAGATGTCCTTTCTACCGGTTGGATCAACTCATTTTTTACCTGTTTAAAAGTCTACCATCTCATCCTGAAAAATATACTTCTACCGGTACAAAATTTTAATGACTTATTCTAATTAGAACTTCTACTGTTAGAAATTTACTGTAATGCCTCAATTTCCGAAGATATTAAATAAAGAGAAATAACTAAATCACAAATTAAACTTTATTTCTTAAATAGTAAATTACGAGTTTGAAATACAAGATATAGAAATAAAAAGAAATACAGTACTCATAAATGAGTTACAAAGCACTAAAAAAACTATTATAAGTAGACAAAAAATGCAAATAAAAATTACGTATTGCACTAATCTTATGAATTTATTTTTGTTCCAGTCTACTTCGCTGATTAGTGATCGAAATATGCATATTTTGATTAAAAAAAAAAATTATAGTTTCCCCAGCCTTTTACTCCACTAACCATAACCTTACGAGATTGACCTTATTTGACCTATATCTCTGGCGGTATGGGGCGAGTGCTGTGTCGTGCCGTATCGTGCCGTGCCGTGTCTTGACTTGTATAAAAAAATTATTTTTTTGTGTGTTTTTGTATACATAATTAGTTAACAAAATTTTATTTTAAAATTTTGACTTTACAGTTAATTTTAAAATATTCGTTTAAGTCAGCGGTGAATTTTTAAAAAAATTTTGAAAATAAAATCCAGAGAACACTATCGAAAATGTTTCAAATGAGCGGCGTCTATCATTTTCTTTAATGCGACGGTGACAAAAAAGAAAATCACAAAAATATGCCTATTTTGCCATTGCCGCATTAAAAAAATTGACCGACACCACTCATTTGAATATCTTTCGGTCATGTTTTCTAAATTTTATTCTTGAAAGTTTTAAAAAAATTACTGTTGATTTAATAGAATATTTTAAAATTAATTACGAACTCAAAATTTTAAAATAAATATTTGTTAACGAGTTATGTGCCAAAACACACAAATATATATTTTTAACACAAAACTAACTGTGTCGTTTAAGTCACAACACCCACCTTTATCCCATCGGATGCAGTTAGTGTCCTCATTTTGTATTGTTCAGCTGACATGTGAATATCAATCTCCACGTTAGTCCAACAAATTTCGGTTGTCCCACACAGAACTGGCCGCAAAGTTATAAACTTCTTTGGTTACTATTCCAAGGGTACAGTTTTTCTCAAATCTGTTGTTGCTACTGATATCGATAAATCACCCAAAGCACTTCTGACTTTGTTTGATAGTATTGTTCAAGAGGTGGGACCCAATAATATTATCAACTTTGTGACAAACGCTAAACCAAGTTATAAAGCTGCAGGGAAAGAGTTGATAAGTAAGTACAGTACCTTCTTCTGGAGTGCCAGTGGTGCATACTGTATTGATTTAATGCTTGAGGAAATTGGAAAAATGAATGAAGTGAAAGTGGTTTTTGCGAAGGCTAAACAAATAACACAGTTCGTATGTAATAACTCTTGGGTCCTTGATTTGACGAGGAAGAAGATGGGCAAAAGAGACATTATTCAAGTTGGAATTACCAAGTATGCTTCAAACTTCCTGACACTGCAAAGCATTGTCTCTCAGAAGGAGCCTCTCCATCAGATGTTTACCAGCGATACTTGGATGTAATCATCTTTCTCTAAGCAAAGTCTCGGGCTTGTTGTGGGAGATATTGTTGTGGACACACATTTCTGGTCACTTTGTGATCAAACACTCAAGGCCACTAAACCTCTTATTGCTGTATTACACCTCATTGACGGTGAAGACAGACCATCAGTTGGTTTTGTTTACGATGCAATGGAGAAAGCAAAGAAAAGTATCATTGTGGGATTTGACAACAAGGAATCTGTTTACTTACCGTATTTAAATGTTATTCATAGTATTTAGCAAGAGCAACTCCATAGCCCTCTTTATGTAGCTGCTTACTATCTCAACCCATCCATATTTTACAGCCTCAATTACTCAACTAACAAAGCCATTCAAAAGGGCTTACTTGATTGCATTGAGATATTAGAACCTAACTTGACCGCTCAGATAACAATTATAGGCCACATTAATTTCTATGAGGATGCTGTTGGAGATTTTGGTCGTCCCATGGCATTACATGGTCAAGAGTCACTTGCTCCGGGTTAGCCTTCTTTTAAAACGGTATTTTTGAAACATTCGTTTAACTTATCATGGTTCTTTAATCACTTTTTTCCTATTGTTTTGCAGCTACTTAGTGGTCTATGTTTGCGTCTGATTATCCGGATCTGCAAAGATTAGTTGCGAGGATATTAAGTCAAACTTGCAGCAATAACCTGATACAAAAGGAGCTAGAGCATTCTTCAGCGTATGCATTTAAAGAAGAAGAATCGGTTGGACCATCAGAGGTTGAATGACCTTGTGTTTGTTCACTATAACTTGCGTCTTTGTAAGAGGTAACAAATTCTGCTTATTATGCTATTCCCCGGTCTTGTAGATGTAGTAGTTATGAAGCATCACCCCCCTTCTTTCTCCGAATAGGCTGATTCCCAAAACTCAAACCCATGTTACAACACTGAAGCCTTTGTAGCACAGGCACTTGGGGGGGGGGGGGGGGGGAGGGGGTTCACGTATTGATGTCAAACACTTGGCAAACACAGGTACTCTCTGGTCACTTTCCGGACATGTCTCCCACACTCAAGTTAGAAGTGTCTTGTATTTTTCCTACTTTTTTATATGGACACTCTAGAACACACTAGGACACTCTCAGGACTCCTAGCTCTTAGGACAAACACTCTCAACAAACTCCATGGATACTCGTATGGGTCTTCCTTGTGTGTTATAGATGATGGTTGGTTGAATATACAAACATGTGAGTGATAAAACATCTTTTGTTGAAATACTTTAGTGAATTATTATGTACTGATAAATGTGACAATCGTATTTCTGATTGTAATTAAAGGCTTGTTTTTCTGTTTGTATCTATGAAGCTATTTATATAATAAATAATTATCTTATGTTTTTTTAAGAGTGTTCCTAACATGTCGTGTCCTCCAATTTTTGGAGATTTATTTGTCACAATGTCGATGTTGTGTGTCCATATAGGTGCTACATAGCTGGTAGCACATAATGGACTTGCCATTATGTTTGAATGGCTTTATCTGTGAAAACTGAAGTGTTATATGCCATACTATTGGGGACTGTGTCACTAAGGGAAAGTATGCAATATTTTAGTAATTTATAGACCATTATCCTATTTCAAGTTTATCTCTGTATTTCAAGGCTCTAACAAGTTATGTGATCCTATAGAATCCAGGATTACATCTGCCATTAATAAGTTCTCCTTATATAGTGACCATCAGTTATGTCTGTGTCACTGCCTGAGTTTATAGTAGAACTAGAAAAGCATTCGAGCTTCTAGCAATAAGTTGCTATATCAGTCCTTGTAATCCTACCCTTGACTACATTTGAACTTGGCATGTGATTGATGCAAAGCAGGCGGGAAGTGAACAAAACAATTATGAGTGAGGAATATGACCTTTTATGCTTAGAAGCTATTGATGCCAACATGGATGATTGGGTGGAAGACCCTCCAGGCATTGAGCGTGAGGATTGTAGCTGGATGGATTTAACAATTCCCAAGTGAAAGAATCGCAGTGAGTCCTAAAAAGCAAAGGATCGATGTTCGCGATGATAGTATGGATGACAAATGTAGCAATGATCGTAAGTTTATTGATGTAAATAAAGATATGTAAGTTGTATATTGCACTTCTATACAACTTTTATTGTAGTTGAGTTGCTAGACTTCTTGGCGATTGGATAGGCATTAAGATATGGTTAGGCAAAAAAGAAATCCTGATATTGTTACAAACTTCAATGTTGTAGTAAGTAGAGAATCCATATCTAGTTACATAAATTCATCATTTACCTAGGATATAAATCAAAGAGGAATTTTATGGTGACCACATCTGTACGTAAATACTGAGTGTACTATCAAGCATGGCATCAAACTTGACACCAACACATCCCTTTCTTCACTTTTTGTCCTTTCTTTTTCACATTTTTCCTTTTCTTTTTCATTCAATTTGTATGAGAGGGCCATGCACAAGCTTTATTGTTACATCATCATTAGATGATACTCAAATGTAATTGATGGTGGTTATTGTCCCATTATCGTAAATGAAGCCTTGTTTCTGTTTGCTTGGGCATTTTACTGCCTGGCATAGTAAAACGAAAGACCTTTGGAGTTTAATTTCTGTTGTGCAACCAAGAACTATAGCTATTTGTGTTCTTCAATGCCATGCCTAAGATATTACTGTTGGAATGGTCTTTTGTTCTATTGGAGAGGATGACTTCTATGTGGTGTTCAAAATTCTTGTGTGGCAAGCGCCAGCAACAAGATGATGTCAAATTTGACAGGGCCTTCATTGCTTGCCAAATTTTCAAAATTGACCATTTGAGACTAAAAAATAATGGTTTGCTTTGTTTTCATTTTTGTCTTTTACTTGAAGTCCATGAGAAACCTCTGATTTGACACTATGATTGGAGAAGGAGATTTACTACCAAATTTGAAAGTGCTAAATTGCTAGAGGCAAACCTTAAAAAGGGTTTGACATTTTCAAATTAGCAACACAAGAGCATCTCCAACATTGCCTATAAATTTGGAGGTGTCAAATGTATTTAAAAACATATGTAGTAATTTGACATCTCTAAATTTAACATTAATAAATTTCTGTCCAACTAATATCAAATTATATTATCTTGGAGATAATTTCTAGTTTCAAATAGCTAGTTTTAATTTGAAAGGATGAAGATTTTGATTTAGCATTTGGTTCCAATAAGAGGTAAGTTCACGTTGGATTTGGGAATTAAAGTTTAGGTTTGACCTATTGTTGACATCCTAATGTGTTCACCAATAAGAATGTAATGCGTGGTATTACGCCATGGAGGTGTCTGCACCCAATTAAGGAACATGAGGAGTCAAAAAGGTGTCGTTCGAGCTTTTAGGACAGTTTATTAATTGCCAGAGGGCTGACGTGTCCAGAATGCGAGGCGATGATGTTTCATGTGCATGAGCGGTTATCCCAATTGTCATTTATGCCCACGTACAAAGAAGAGGAATGTGAGGAGACATGAATTATGGATGAAGGAAGAGAATGAGAACATTGTCGAGTGTAACAATCATGGTCTAGCCCTCATTGAAAGAGAAATAACGTCAAAAGATTCAAGTGAAAAATCTCAACAAAGAAAAGGGGCCAAAGTACAAGATGATCTATAAATAAGAACAAGAGTGAAGAGAAAGAAATAACGATCTCCCAGAAACTTATTCATTTTTTATACTTATCTTTCCTTTCATTTCCTTTCATATACGTAGCGTAACAGTAGTAATAGTTGTATCCACAGCTGTACTTAGCTAAGAAAATGCGCCAAGTACTGGATGATCTATAAATGAAAATAAGATTGAAGAGGAAGAAAGGATGATCGCCAAAAACTTATTCATTTTTTATACTTGTCTTTCCTTTTATTTTCTTTTATGTACTTAGCGTAGCATTAACATTAGCAGCAGCAATAGATGTATCCATAGTTGTGCTTAGCTATAGTCGTAGCCTGTAACAGTAAAAGTAGTTCAGTTCACAAATTAATTCAAAGTAGATTCGATTTTTTGTAACCCTTGAATGTAAGTTTGTCTCCAAATTTTTAATTTAAAATCGGTTCGTTTCATATTCCTTGTAACAATTCATCTTTTGTTTTAGTTTTGAGACTACACGTGTCAATACTTAAGAAAAATTCTTTTAATTGAGGTGAGAGAACAGATAACATAAATGCCAAATAGTTGTTGATTTCAATTGTTACATTTAAATTTTTTCTAAAAAAAATAATTACAAGCTTTTTTTGGTACGTTCAAGCACGAATTTAGTGGGGAACTATTTGGGCCAACACCTCTTCAACAAATCTTACCGCAAACTAAGAGGATTTGACTCTCTCGTTATGGTTTGTTTGGGTGGGGACGTAGGTGGTGTCTTAACTAAGAGGAGTCTTAATTAAGACACTACTTGTCTTATATATCCGATGTTTGTGCAGCAAAAAAAAAGACATTTTAATAAACACTTCGGATTAAATAAGACCTATTGGTTAAAGACAATTCAAGAGGTGGTGTTAATTGAAACCCCTTGACAATGGACCAAAATACCCCCAAATTACATCTATGTTAAAACTCTGTATTTGACATTGGTTGATAGCATTTCAGTTTTCATGGTATAAAAACAATTATTTTCCTTCTTTGGACATGAGTTTTTGAAAATAATAATGATTGAGTATTATATAATTTTTCATGCAAAAGTGTGATGTACTTTTTATTTTATAATTTGTTGCCCTGAAATATAATATTTTTGTTTCTCGATAACCTCGTTAAAATAATATTAAATTTTTGGAATATAATTTCACTTCAATGGATTTTTTCCCCTTCTTTTCTACAGTACATTATCTAAGAACATGAGTTTTGCTTTTTGACTATGTAAAATAATATATTTTTTATATTTGGCACATGATATTTGGTAGAAATAAAATTTACATTTCTCGGGTAATTTTATTGTTTTTTCTGTATATGTAAAAACTATTATTATTTACCTTCAACTTATGTTTGTATATAGTTTTAGTTCTCAATAAAGTAAAATGATTTTTTAGAGTCTCAGTTTGTGCTTTTAATTTTTTTGCACAAGAAAGTAAATTTAAAATTTGCTTATGTTGGAATGTTATTTCGAACTTTATTATTCAACGTTCACGAAATATTTTGGATAACTAATGACAGGTTTGTGGTATTATGTCGTGTTTGTTGGGCGGCTGCCGCTAATTTATTTTACTTGGGACGAGCACATCGTCCAATTTTGAGTATAATGGTTGTTGTCACAAAAAATTCAAGCACATGCAACTTTGTTGGGTTACAAAACAAGAAACTATCGAAACACACCAGTCGTCACTCACACAGCCCCACCAATTTATATATATGCATGTGGTTGCCAAAGCACCGAAAATGGACAATGCTTTCAATATTGAGTCTTGACCGATTGTCATCTTCATCTTTGCTTTTTTTATTTGACTTGATTATGCGTATATAGCGCGTGATCATCTAATTTAACAAAATAAATAAGTTGTTGTACTTAGATTAATTATACCATCTAGTTGTATGACAATTCACTTGTTAGTTTTATATGAACCATATTGCTCATGCATGCATTGTTAGATTCTCTATTTTTAACGTTATTGCAAACGAAATTACTTATATGGTGTGGAAGAAAATAATGGCTAGATCATCATATAACAAAATCACTAAATAAATTCCAAATTTCAAAATAAAAATTACAAAATTCTAAATAAATTACATTTTCTAATTATTATTAATTAATTTAAGTACAATAGTATTTTAACTATAGTATGAATTTAAATAATATAGACTTTTTTTCAATATTTATAACAATAAATCTATAATATCAAGACACAAACTAACTTTTTACAAATTTCAACGACTGAGATTAAGTCTGATTTTTTATTTAATGGTTGTGATTATTTCTTCCATAAGAATAGAGTAATAAACATAATATAATACAAGGGTAAAATACAAAGACATAAAGTCTTTTAATCTAATATTTTTTTATCACTTTATTTTTATCCACCCACATAAACTACCAGGCAAATCAAGTCTAAGATAATTTTTTCTCCTTATTAAAAAAATCAACCAAACAAAAAGATAAAAAATATTGGATTACAGATTATTTAATTTGACTTTTAGCACGATATTTAATCTCACTTTTTAATTCCCCTCTACTATATCCATTCTCTTATTTATTATACGTAACATATGTCCTCATCCGAACGAGTCATAGTTGCTGTAACACTATTTTTCACAATTATTAAACAAAAAGAGAGAAAATAGAATAAAAATAAAGCAGAACAGAGCAAAAATTCACACAATTAGCTTTACGCGGGAAAGTAGATACACCATGACGCAGATGTCCATCGACGAGGGAGGAAGAAAGTCTAGCTTGCCAAGACACACACTCTCTCTCTCTCTCTCTTTCTTCTCTCTCCAATCTTTCCATTGCTTTTTATGGTGTACCAACATAACTCAATTTCTTCAACTTTGAAGGTGGTTATAGATGCTCATGAAATAACATTACTTAAATGCCCTCTCGAAACCCCAACAACTTAATCGATCGAACTGCCCCTTCTAATCACGCAAAGAAGCCCCCGATTCCTTTCTCTCTCATCGTCTTTGTTACTGTCATCCGAAATTGAGTGAGTTTCTTACACCCTCCAATCCAACTAACATACTCTCTTGCTCATCAAAACCCTAAATTCTAGGGTTAGAAATCATATCAGTCTTCAATTTCGAGTCCGATCGGAGTCAGGGTCTTGGTTTTGGGTTCTCGTGGATGGAATTAAAATGAAAAGATTGAGTGAAGAAGCGAGTGTTAATGGGGGGAGTTCGAATTCGGAGTGTGGGAAGAATGGAAATATTTCGAGGCAAAAGAAAGTTAGGGTTTTGGATACAAATAGCGAGAGATTTCTCTCTTTAGAACGAGTGGGTAGGAAGATTCAACGAATTAGGGGTTTGAACCGAATTGATGTGGAGGAGAGTGAATCAAAACAGCTGGATGGGAGCGAAATTCAATGGGTTGAGAAGCAGATAAAGGATGATAAGGCTTTGAGAAGAAGTTATGGTTGTGGGACTGGAGATAGATTGGGAGACAAAATTGTAAAGGGCGATCGTGAGAGAGATTCTGGGAGTACGGGTCTGAGTTCTGCTTGTGGTAATTCTACTCAAATTGAATCGATCACGACTTCTGATCGGGTTAAAGGGAAGATAGTTTTGGATTTTGATTTGAATTCAGAAAGAATGGATTTTGACCTTAATTTACCTGCTATGGAGGAGGCAGAGGCGGGACAGAATGAAACGGGTTTCCAAGAATGTACCCAGGTGGGACCTGTTGTAGCGCAGGGGGTAGATATCATTCACATTTCATCTGATGAGAGCGAAAGTGATATGGGTGAACAAGGATGTGTTCCGGTGACTGACGGAAGGAGATACAC
This sequence comes from Arbutus unedo, assembly GCA_014822125.1. Taxonomy (NCBI): domain Eukaryota; kingdom Viridiplantae; phylum Streptophyta; class Magnoliopsida; order Ericales; family Ericaceae; genus Arbutus; species Arbutus unedo. The sequence continues at coordinate 15,797 of JABCMJ010006934.1, forward strand.
CAGAGAAGAGAAAGGGAAGACAAAACTAGTTGAATCTTATTCTTGGCTATCACTTGCCACAAATACAAGTCAGTTGGATTCGATGCCTGAAAGTCATGAGTCGATCAAGTCAGCGGATGCCAGTGGCATACAACAACATATAGATAGCCAGCAGGAGGAAACTCCCCAGCTAATGCAAACTGAAATATTGCAGATAAGAGGGGAGCCAGCAAGGGCAGCACAAGAATCAAGACAAAGGACCCGTGCAATTAGATATCGTGATGTTGCACGTGATAATGCTCATAGGTTTGCACGTATCAATTCACACCAAAATAACGACCTAGACCCTTTAAGGCAAGAAAGGCAAGTGCAGACCACAGAAGAAGCTGACAAAAGAATAGAGAACTTTGTGGGTCCCTTTTCTAATGCAATGAGACTAGCCAAAGAGCGAAACTCGAAGCATAGTGCTGAACAACTGATCAATTGGAAGCCCTTAGAAGGTTTTGATAGTAATGTTGTGATGCCTCTTATTCCTTCTCTGCTGGATCTTTCCATGAAAGTCCTTGCTAAGAATGCTGAGTCAATTGTATCTCTAGAATATGTACCGGATGCTTTGAAGCATAGACTCACTGACATGCTCTGTGACTCTCGTAAAATGAATGTCCATGCCTTGGACCTCCTTGTGCAAGGATCTCCAACCGAGATATGGATAAAGGACTGTTCATGGCTAACTGAAGAACTGTTTACGAAAATATTTGGGAGTTTTGACTCTAAGAACTTGAAGGTAACCCGTTTTCCAAGTCAGTGTCATGTTTCTCTTTTTATTTACGTATGTGGCTGTTGATTTTAGTAAATTAGCGGAGTAGTAGTAGGCTAGTAGCCATATAAGTGCTAGACTGCCACTCATGTACAGGCATTGGATACATCCACAGGATTAAAGTTCTAATAAGAATTACTTGGATTTAAGACATCATCAAGATGTTTGGAAATCTTCTATTTCACTATCATATGATAACCATTTAATTGTTACTCGAAGAGTTCATTTTGAACTTTCTAACCTGAAGGACCTAACTTACACATGATTTTAAGGGTGCTTTGTTGAGAACGCTTATGTGTTTATTTAACTATATCCTCCTGAAACAAGGTGATTGGGTTATTCCTTCGGTTTTGTCATCATATACTTTGCAATTTGCATAGATATTAGAGACTTCGGTTCAACTGAAAAAGCTTGGGCTCTTGGAAGGTGCGCAGTGTGTGCAGTTTTCTGTCTGATTTGATTGGAAAGGAATGCTAGAATTTAGGAGAAAATTGTATGGTTGGAACTTTGGCACTTGCGTGGTTTCATTTTGTTTTATGCGTCTTTCCTATGTATGCTCATGTGCTGTTAGTTGGTCAACTTCCAAGCCCAACTATTTTGTGGCAATTAACTTTGAGAAATGAACAGAAAGTTTGCAAAAGTTTTTATCCTCATTATCTTATGTGATTACCAGTGCATCCTTAGTTTTTCCATTTTTTGCTTTACAAGTTTTATTTGACTGGTTGTTTTACAACTTCTCTTTTATTTGATTTATCATGTTCTGATCCAGCTGAATGTTCCTTTTGTTATGAAACCAGGTGCTTCAACTAGACCTATGCGGGCAATGTGTCCATAATGATAGCTTATGTAAGACTATAGCTCGGTCTCCAAATAGCTTGCCGTATTTAGCTATCATATCCCTGAAGGGTGCATGTCGTTTAACCGATGTTGGATTGAAAGAACTGGTTGCATCAACACCTGCCCTACAGTCAATCAATTTGGGCGAGTGCTCTCTTCTGACCTGTACTAGCATCTTCTATCTAGCTGCTTATTTAGGAGCTACTTTGAGGGAGCTTTACATTGATAATTGCCATCAAATAGATGCGAGGCTAATTGCACTTCCCATGTTGAAGTTCAAGCATTTGGAAGTGTTGTCAGTAGCAGGAGTCCAGACAGTATGTGATGAATTTGTCATGGACGTTATCACTACATGTGGCCAAAATATAAAGGACCTTGATTTGGCTGATTGTGTGTAAGTCTACTTGTTCCACTTGTTGAGATTATAATAATTAGAGATTTAATAAAAGTTATAGAGGCTTAAATTGATGCAGGAAATTAACCAACACCTCTATGGAAGTCATTGGAAATACTTGTTCTCGATTGTGTTCCCTTAACATTTCAAACTTGCATAACTTGACGGATTTGGCAATACAATATCTTGCCAATGGTTGCCTATCCATTCAAACACTCAAACTCCGCCAGACCAGTTTCAGGTTTCTCTCAATTTGGTTTCTGTTATTTCACATTATCTTGCTTCATTTGTTAGTAATCTAAATGCAATATCATGTCCTAACTGGTTTGTGTAATAGAGATTGTTGATTCTGCATGATACAGAACCTTGAAATTTTTCAGATTGTAGCATTGATGTTGGCAGTATTTTTCTTGCACCAGAGGGCGTGATACTATATTTTGTAGTCATACATTTATAATCAAGCCAATACCATGTAAGCTATTGAAATGGGCTTTACTTGTCACTACGGTGAAAACAAGTTAACCAGATTTTTGAGTTTACTGGTATTAAATGCAAATCATCTTTCATTTCTTGTGTTCGTGAACTCTTAAATCTCCACATGCTTACCAACCTTGGCTACATCAATCAATTACAATACGTGCTTGAGGTGCCCATTTTACCACCGCCTGTCGTCATACCGCAGCTTGTTGGGGAATGTATCCATACTTACCTACATCACCTGGGATGCTTGTCGCCACATCTCACATTTGCTTAATTAAAGAGGTTGTCTATGATTAGATGCAGATGTGAGGAAAGTGACACTTAAGTTCAATGAAACTAGAGTGATGGTCCATGACCGTGGTGCAGCCATTTGAAATGCAGGGCAGGAAACTTGATGTTGACGTGAACAACAGAAATGTTGGTTTTTGATTTTCTGAAGATGTTCATATGATAGAAATCTAGGAGCACAGTATGGTTTATAAATTGTGACAGCCTAAGGTGCTTCTAGGCTAGCTGATGGCTAAATTGTATAGATGTGAGGAATCTGCACTTTCCTGCTCTACAAGGAGATGTGCCTTCTGCACTGAACTTTTGGGTTTTAGAGTGCTGTGCCTTTCCTACGTAGAAAAAGTTGAAGTTAAAATGGATCCTAGGTTCCATGCTTTGTTATATGAGCTGTGCCATTTCTTTTTCTTTCAACTTTTTTGTCTTTGTGCCTGTGATTCTGTTGCAGAAGGTAAAGTCTGTTATGATGTTTACTTGTTCTGTTGAAGCAGAGATCTAATCGCTAGAAGTTTTTCACATGACAGTGATGAAGCTATTGCTGCATTCTTGGAAACTTCTGGAAAGTCTCTAAAGGAACTTTCATTGAATAACGTGAGAAAGGTAGGAACAGAAATGATTTACATGATATTTATTCTTGTATTGACTCAGGAAACCATTGGCTAGTGGCTGCCAGGATGTGTTAACTCTTTCTTTAATTTCTCTGACTTCTTTATTCTTGTATAGTGTGTTTATCCGGGAACTATTGCTCCTCAACCCTCTTAGTTTTGGGCTTGTAATAAGACTGGCGCGTGTCCACAACAATATTCTCAGGATTTTTCTGTCCAGCAACTTTAGAATGACAATGGACAACCACTATGTTTTTAGTGTAAAAAACCACATGATTATGATTCAGATCACAAATCACACACGGTACACATATCCACGCATTTTTTATTTTGTTGCTCATAATCAAATTCAAGGAATAATGGATAACAGGTTGGCCCAAACACAGCCTTGTCGCTGGCCAAATGTTCCAAGGAGTTGGTCAGTTTGGATCTATCATGGTGCCGTAAAATCACGAATGAAGCCCTGGGATTGATTGTTGACAACTGCTTGTCGCTTAAGCTTGTCAAGCTCTTTGGATGTACACAGGTATTTATGCCTACTACTTATTACACATGTACAAGAAAAATACATATATAGATAAAGCCGCCAAACATGATTGGTATTGTATTTTCAGCATCATCTCCATTTCAGTTATGTATGCATGAGGCTTGTACTGTCTTGGTATCCTCTAATTCTATGTCGGATTTTGTATAACTGAACTATCAACACAATCATGTATCCAATTTCGTAGAACTGACAAGATATCGCTAGTATGGTGACACTCCTAGAGGTTGTGGTTGATAAAAAATCAAGATCACAGTTACGAACAATGTTATTCAAATTAGTCTTGAACATAATTTCCCAATCATGAATCAAATCCTAAATCAAGTTGACTTGTGAAGATTCCGTCATAAAATCTGTGTTACACAGAAAATTCATCCAGATGCATCATAAATAGGACAAAATTGAGGCTTGAAGAGGTAAACTAGTATTTCACGTCCAAAATTAATATTTAGAGGAAAAATGTATTAACCTATTCATGGGTGACTTTTAGAATTTCTAGGCATTAATGTGATTCATCCTGGTGAGGCTAAAAAAAGAAACCTTCTGTTGCCATTTCCATTCTCACGCTTTTTTTCACATAGAGAAACCAGAGAGTGGTTGTAGAGAGAGAAAGAGAGAGAGGGGTCTTGAGAGAAGCAATTGGGTTGAACTCATTCAGGATTTTCCATTATTTCATCTTCCGATCTGCGTTTGTTTCGCGCAAACAGGTAGGATTCCGTACATACTACCCTTAGATTCATGTATTGTTTGTTTTGTGTGATCAACTCTGTTATTTTCTATTCATGAACAATTAACCAAAGTCATTGCTTAACTGTAAAGATCACATGAAATCTAATCAAATTCTTAGAAATATCGTACACAACTTACATGATATTTTGGACGATGATCATGTTAATAGGAAAGACGAGGGCTGATAGGGCAAGAGATGTATGTCAATGAATTTTGAGTTTTGTTACAATCTTCATGTGGACAAGTGCATGAATGAAACAATGTACAGAAGACTTCCTGCCCAGTTCTGGTGTTCCTCATGGGAAGAGTGTTACATTTTGTTTTTAGTTCCTTATTGGGATCACTTTGTACACATCGTTATTGATTTCTTTAAGCTTGAAATGCTCAAATTTCGTTGTTTATTCGTGAGTTTGAACAAATTAAAACGAATGTTAAGCTGCTCTGCTTTTGTTGTGCAGATTAGTGATGAATTTTTGAAGGGCTACTCCAACTCCCAAGTGAGGATTATTGGATTGAACTTGACTCCTGTATGTGAACATCTCAATTTTCTTGAAACTGGGGCAGGTTACTTGCGTTATTCCCCTCTGACATAGTAGTCTTAACTCTTTAGATATTTGTTGCATCTACTTGTAGCCTGCATTGTTCCACCAATTTGGATTTTCAGGAAATAAATTGTCTTCATTCACTTCCGTCTTCTTTGACTTATATGAAATCAATTTTTAGATTTTAAATTGAGAGTTTGGTTTTAACTGGTAGAGTGAAAGAACAGTTATCACGTCCCCTTGAATCACCTTTCCTTAGATGATGCAAGTGGACATTGGATTATGGTCAGTGCATTCTGTTGAAGATGTGTAGTTGATATTGAACCCAAATGGTTTGGTGCTATGATACCTGGAGCACAGATTGTTGAGGTACAAGAAATGGGATGGCGAAGGGGAACGCGATGTGCTATATGGCCAAAATAGTGGTCTCGGTAGGGGTAAACTTCTTTAGGATTATAGGAATCTACTCATCTTAAGAGAGAAACATTCAGTAAGTAGTATTATTTATTCCAAATAATGAAGTAAAGCACATTTGTAGAAGCATTTTGAGAAATCTACCTTCACTTTTGCCCTATTAAAGCTCCATTTTTCGGTTCATTACAATTTGTTTTTCTCTCTTGGCGAAAATATTAAGGAGACAGAGAGGAAAAACTTTGAGCTCGCTTTGGATGTTAAATTCACTTTTTTTGGAATGTAGGCGTACTATATTTCGGAACGTGTTTCAAAATTTAATTTGCAAGGGTACTAGCGAATTCTGGTGATATAGGTTTGGTGCCCAAGAAATAGCACCGTCTTTTGTTTGAAAAGGTGATGCGCGAAACAAACAACAAAGTTAATGTTTCATTTGTATGGATTAGGACAGAATATAGGTTAATGTAGCTGACCCAATTAATTGAAAAGCAAGCTGAGTTTGAGTTGGTATTTGGGTGAATTCAAATGGTTAAAAATTTATCGAAGTGTGTGTGTGTGTGTTTGTTTTGTTGTTGTATTGATACTCTGCAAGAAAATCAGAAAGATGAACAACAACAGAATAGGAGGCAAATGAGAACATATCATTGTAATATATTAGGAAAAATAATACAATTCTATGGGAGGAGCTCTCCATTGTCGTCTAAGCAAGCTTGATCCAGGTTCTTAGATTGATCTTATTTCTATTGGCTACGTTCTAATTTTAGAGCTGCACGAGAGGCAAATTCCAGTTTCTCTTCGTACATGGAGCAAATTGGATTCCTGCTCATATATCTATATGATATTATATAACCTCGATACTGCTAGTTAGATGTGCAAAATCTACCTCCTCATTTCGATCACTGACTCGAGGTACTGGGATGCTTCTGGCTAGCAGCGAGCTTTGCGAGGACACCTATGGCCAGTGAATTAGTGTAAGTCGTGGGCTCCGTCATGGCCGACTCCCAACGCAGGTCTTGAAAGTTGTCATATCGATCGGGCCCACCGAGGATGGCTCCGGTGAGCTCATTAGGGTTTGGAGTATTTTTATTGTACCAGTAAACAAAGCTCATAGGGCAGCTCACCCCGTCGATGTTGGTTCCAGATGACTTTGGAACGGAAGCACCTCTGTGGTGGGCTTGTTTTGGTGGGTTTTGTCCGAATCCCACCATGTATGACCTACCTTTAGGGTTCTTCCCCAGTAGATAATCCATCTGCATTTCAATTTTGTATCTGTTAGTTTATTTCTAGTTACCTTTAGGTTACCCTTTCCCCCTAGTTAGGGATAACTGGCAGCGCATTTGCAGGAAGTGGGATCCCATCTTGAAAACATTGGCCACACAATGACACAAAATACTATTGTTTTACGTAGGAAGAAGTATAAATTGGGTGCCTGGGAGATGAATTGTTATTAGATATGAAAAGTAGAATGTTTAGATGCATTTCCAATAAAAACAATTGTAGAAAAATCGAATGCCTGATGCTGCGGCCAATTTTCAGACTTACAAAAATTATTTGAGATGCAATTCAAAAGGTCATGTTATGGATATTCCGTACTATGATTATGTTCACATAGCATCAGCGTAGGATCAGGGATGTGATTTAAAAACAAAGAGCTCATGAAGCCATCTTTTAATTAACATCTGCTATTCCCATATCATTATGGTTGAACCACATATGTGCTCGTGTGTGTGACTAACCTGTTGTTTAGCGAAGGCCATGAGCTGAGCAGAATTGAAGTTTTGGTTACCACAGGTGACCAGTTGATTGTGTTGGGCCAACAGATCACTGTAGACAGTGAATAGGAAAGCTGTGCTCGTAACGTATTGTGTGTTGGCCCCATCTCTTAAGTGAACCAAACCACCTGATCATCATCAGCCATACATATGAGTTTGAGAGACCATGCATTGAAATATGGATGCAGCTTCAATTATGGGATTTAATCGCAGCCCGATAGTGTACGTATTATATATAGTGCATGTGTTGAAATGATAAACAGGTTGAAAACCTGCAGAGGCCAGAGAGAGAGAGAGAGAGAGACCTGGAGTGATGAAAACCTGATGGTGGGGACTATCGGGAAGCACAGAGCAAATGTAACTGTCAGCCTGTTGCTTGTAGGCCTCAAAACTCTTTTGCCCTTCCAAGTACAACTGCATTTCAGGAGAAAGTGTTCGATAAATCACAATTGCACGTGTGTGTGTGTGTGTGTGTGTGTGTGTATGAGAGAGAGAGAGAGAGAGAGAGAGAGTTTAGGTACCTTAGAAAGGAGGACTTGGGCACCAGCATATTTAAGGTCCCAGCTAAACTCAGCAACCTTGGCACTGATTGACTCCTCCTCGACGTACTTTAAATATATGGCCTTTCTGCTGGCTATGTATAGCCATGTTGCTGCCCACATTAGCTCATCCTGCATTCATTCATTTCATTCCCAACATCTAATTAATTTACTTCATCAACCTATAGAGATGTAACTTAAAACTCTCTGTTAGTGCGAGCGCGTGTGAGAGAGAGAGAGAGAGAGAGAGAGAGAGAGTACGTGATAGCCCGAGTAAGAACAGTAGAATGGGCATTCACCGTCATAAGTCCCTTTATGGGCTTCGGCAAACTCAAAAAGCTGCAAAAGAAGTTTACATCATACCGTTGAGGTTGAATTTCTATATTGGGCAAGTTTAGATCAGAAACTTTATATGAGTTTTAACTTGACATTCATTAGTGGATTAATCTTTAAAATTAGTGCGGATATCAAATTCTTCAAAACTGTTTGAATCTGAAAAACACAAACAGCAAAGCATGAGCATGTACAACAGTCTAGTCAAATTTGAGTTTTCTAGCCAATAGCCTCAATAGCTAGTCAAAATAATCCTTGCTACACCGACTTGCTTTATTTGTCGAGTTACTGCTCATGAGCAATAGAATATTTTATTAATATATGTAAGCAAAGGACAAATACAGTTTTATATATTTTATTTATTTTTACTGTTCATGATTGCTTTGTGTTCGCAAAGAACAATTAAAAAATAGTATTTTAAGATGAAATAGGTAAAATAGAGAACGTTGGTAGCGTTTTGAAAGAATTGATGTTTAGTTAAATTAAAATTATGCATGGTTGAGTAGAAAAAATGGCTATTCACTGTTGCACTTGCTCTAAGAGCAATCCGAGAATATTATTGTATAGTTGAGGCAAAAGTCACTTAGAGGCGGATTTAGAATTTGTGATTAGTAGGGTCATGAATCAAGTATGGATAGTCCGGTCAATATTGATCGGTCCGGTCAACACTAGCCCAATACTGAATATGGGGTGGTGCCATATTTTAAAAAAAAATTCAAATTGATTTTTTTGAATAATTACACGTAAATTGAGACTGAAAATGAAATTTTGAGACTAAAAAAGAGATCGGAACAGGTTATTTTACTTGGTTTTGCTTTTAATAAATTCCCTTTGTTGGGTTATGGGTCAGTCCTTGAGAATATGAGAATTGAAATTCTTAAACATGAAAAATAGAATATTATATTTTTTCAAAATTTTTGCTGTGTGAAAATGACCCAATTAGCGCTGTGGTAGGGAAGAGATGAATGAAATGAAGAAGATGTGAATTGGAATAGAGAATACCAGTTTGGCTTTGTTAAGGAGGTGGCGAGCATAAGGTGGATCAAAGCTTCTAAATACAATTGAAGCAGAAGCCATTGCTGCTGCAGTTTCTGCTGCAATCTCAGTTCCAGGGGTACTCTGGTCAATTTTCAAAACAGTTCTTGGTGTTTTCATGCTTTCCGGCCCCACCCAGCATTCATGATCTTTTTCTGGATCTCCTACCTTCATAGCAAATAAAACCACTTATAAGTAACATTTTCCACAGTGGGCGGCGGCGACAAATAGCAACTTGTTCAAATTTGATTTGAAAGCTTAACGAGTTTTTTTTTTAAAGACTGTTTGAAAGTTGGTTTGCTTATATATATATGTAACAAATGGGAATCTCTTATACCTGGACGTAGAGGCGGTTACGTTTGGAAGTGGCTTTGAGAAAATAATCGGTGCCCCATCGGATAGCTGCATGAACATTCTGGAGCTCACCAGCTGCCTTAAGTTCAGATTGATAAGAGATAGCACCCCAACTCAGTGTTGTTACCGTGAATGCCATTGGTAGTCCATACTTTACGTTGTCTCCAGCATCATAGTATCCCCCCACAAGGTCCACCTACATACATTTAACATCTCTTACATTTTACTCAAGTATATATATATATATACACATTTATCTACTCTATTCCTTCCATTTTCGAGCTGCATATCTAGCTTTTTTCTAGAGTGTAGAGGTCTAAATTATGTTAGCGATATTATTAATCTACAAAATTTTAGAAAACATAGATTCAACCAAAAAAAAAAAGATTAATATAAAACTAAAATAATTAATAAACATCCAGCACAAAATGTTTTTTTATAAATTCAAATACATCGGCAATGTGGAAAATAGAATGCAATGACATTATTGTAGTTTGTCCATGATTTTACTTGAAATTTTATTTTCTTCTCAAAAAAAGCTAAAAGAAAAATTTGAAGTATCTCTTCAAATCAGAATGACCAGATCCATATCCCGGCCCCCATTGTAAAAACACCCTGTCAACAACATGTACCATTTGTGATTAAAAACATCGTAATTAACTTTCTTTTAATTTCCTCATCTCTCCCCATTTTTTACCCTTTTCTGCCAAATGGGCAAACACAAAAAATTAATAGGATGAATCCCAACACGATATATATATATATATATAGAGAGAGAGAAGAGAGAGAGAGAGAGAGAGAGAGAGAGAGAGCAATTTGAATTAACCAGCATACGTTTGCAAGTTTGCCATCTTGAAGAGCAGAATCTCCTCTCCAAGAAGGTCTATGATTTGGAGGAAGCTTTCCAGATCTCTGTGCCTCCAAGAAAATAATGGACTTGGTAAGGGCATCTCCGTAACTTAGATCACCATTAACACCAACTGATAAGTTAAACCCTCCGCCAAAGATCACTAGCCATGCCACCACCACAACAATGGAGGAACTCCACACTCTTACATCAACCATTCCCATTGGCATATATACCATGCATGAATCAAATAACAAAAACAACTCTCCCCCCAGAAAAACTTTGGATATTTGAAGCTCACAAAAGGAGAAACACTTTTCCTATTTCTATTGCAACAAGTGAAAAAATGATTCCAAAGATTTACTAATTTGGTAGCACAAAGATTTGTTGGCCATCGTTTAAATGGCAGTTGGGCCAACCGTGGGGTTGAACTTGAAGACATCCTTAAAAGAATCATATACGTTGCTATATTTAGTTAGTTTGTTAGTTATATATATTGGTTTGGAGCATGGTCTGTGATGGGCAATGTCTGGTTTTTTAGTTTGAACCATTTATGTTTTTCGTCTATTACTAATAAAAAATCAGGTTGATCGGACATAGAGAGCTATATATGTGTTCATAACACATTTTTCTTGATAGAAATAATTTCAACAAACAAATTTTAAGATAAATGTACATTGATCAAATGGTTATTGATATTGTTCAATTAGTCTGAATTTTTACATAAAGTACCGACATCTCAAGACAAACAAAGTGAATGATTTAAATTAAATAATTGAATCTCGGATAAGCCTGCTCTGCCTATTTGTAGCTATTTTCTATGCTTTAAACCTACGGTGCCATGCAATTAGGATATTTTTTGGCTAAGAAAGAAAAAAGAAAAAGGAAAGCTCAAAATTTCTTGAAATTTTCCCTTAATCTCACTCCCAATTACATATTTCTAATTGCTAGTGAATTTGCTTGGTTCACAGTCAATAAAATCTAATAATTCTGAACATTTGTTATCTCTCTACCTCGCTCTCTGTGTGTGGGATCTCAATATGAAATTTGGACATAACTAGCGAAATCGAGTATATTCCATAAAATTAGTGGGTTTGACACATGTTTAGTGTATTAGGACAAATACCCTAATTTTGGGAGCTTGGAGTCGAGTTTGGCATGGAGTGTTTGGATGGGATGCCTTGGGTGTCCGGATGCACCGCCCCAAGACATGTAGTAGTCTAAACAGCCCAAGCATACGGATAAGTTGCCCCAAGCGTGCAGTATAGAATTGAGCCAGGCATCTGGATAGGGTAGCATAGGGCATCCAGACGCTCCTGCTAGGACTCGCGGTTACCGTAGGTCTCGTGGCGACCCCTCCTTCTTTAAAGCCATTCATCCATTAGTCCCATTTCTTTCTCATGAGTAGGTTCGAGAGATCACGCGCTCAGTCCCTCCCCAACTGTTGTTGTCCTATCTTTGTAACCCGATTGCCCAAGCCCAGCCATCGCAACTCAGGTGGGCACGCGTCAGGACTGGTGTTTCAGACCTCGGGATTTACTTCGGTCACATCCCCCTCCTCTTGCTTCATTTGTTTCTTGACTGCCCGACACATGGCCGTGGCTGGCTTTGATCCTTGATCACCGATCTTGCGCCTCGGTGGCGCTTGGGCCGTGCTCTATCTGGAATCTCGAGTTTATCACAACCCGAGTGTCGTCAGCCTTGGATCTCGAACCTCAGAGGCAGGACTCGAAGTCTCGACTTTTTTGTGATTCGACCTTCGTCGGCCTTTATTCTTAGGCCTCGGAGTCGAGGTGGGGCGAGGAGTACAAAGTGTGCCGCCATCGGCCTTGGGCCTCGATGCTTGGAGTACGAAGTTTGTAGCCCCCGGTTTCAAGCCTCGGCACTCAAAAAATGTGAAGTTTGCCGACCCTGGCTTTGTTGTCCTCAAGTCTCGACGCTTGGGACACAAAGTTTTGTTGCTCCTGCCTTTAATGGCCTTAGGCCTTAGAGCTCGCGGGCTGGCCATCGTGGCTCCCTTTCCCCTCTACCCCGCAAGCCGCTGGGGAGTCCCCCCCGGGTGCAGCTGGGCCATTAGTGGTCCATTTCTGTCTACCACCATTGGGGTCACCCTCTCCCTTTCGCAGTTGGACCCCTGGGGGCCCTTCTCTCCACCGTGACATCGCCATTGGCGAGCCCCGCGGTTGGGTCGTTGGGGTCACCCCCTCCCCTCCCCCGCGCTCGACTGGACTATTGTGAGCCTCTTTCTCTCCCTCACGGGAGTGCCCCTCCTCTCTGTGGCTCGGCCGTTTGGGGGGGGGGGGGGAGGGGGTACCTATCTCTGCCTTCTAGGCTGGGGGCTCGCGGGTCTGACCCTCGCGACTGTCCCACCCCGCGATTTGGGGGTTCGGGCCTCGACTCAGTCACACATCTTAATCACGTGGTTGACCTCCGTGGTTCGGGTCCCTTCGTCCGGGCCCCTGAATCTCCGAGGCCTTGCCTCGTCTTGTGATTCAGCTTGCAAGGCTTCGAGGCCTTACTTCGGCCATCAAACTTCTCACGACCCATCTTGGCTTTGGGGCCCACCCCTCGGTCCACATTTTATCGAGCTTGTGCCCCATGGGCCTAAAATCTTATGTGTGGCCTATAGACATCAACCAACTTGAGTTTGGAAATGAGTTCAAGAATCGGTCAGGAGGATGAGCTTTATTGAATATGTTAGCAGGCTGATCAACATCGAAAATCAGATGCACAAGTGACATGTTGACGAACAAAATGACAGTAAATTTCAATGCGTTTGGGTATGATCATGAAAAATATCACTGTGAGTGATCAACACTCTGAATGTTACAAAATAGGGCATTAGCACTAGAGGAGGGAACACCCATATTTGCAAGAAGTCAGCGAAGCCATAGAAGCTCATAAGTAATGTCGACAAGAGCACAATATTTGACTTTAGTACTAGAACAATTGGTGAGAGTTTGTTTCTTGCGGAGCCAAGAAATAAGAGAACTTTCTAAGAAGAAGCAAAAACCCTTACGTTGTATAGCAGCGATCAGTAGGATTCCCAGCCCAATCGGCATCAGAAAAGGCATGAAGCTGAAGAGAGCAGTGAGATGAATAATGAAGACCATAAAACAAGGCACCTTTGAAATATCGAAGAATGCGAACCAAAGTATCATAATGAGGTGTGTGAGGGGTCAATATATACTGACTGACAATATAGACAATATAGGCAAGGTCAAGACGAGTAACAGTGAGATAGACAAGACTGCCGACCAATTGACAATACAGAGTAGCATCAGACAAGAGTGTACCATCAAGTGGCATAAGACAACTTTGAGTATCAAGTGGAGTGGAGGCAATCTTGCAATCGTTAAGACCAATTAACACGAGCTAGAAGATCAGATGCATATTTAGTTTGAGAGAGAAAATAACCCGTGGATAATTTGACAATCACAAAAACTTTTCTGTCCAACTATATTGTCAAATTTATATATCCTTAACCTCTATTTTTTTTTTTACCTGCAATAATAATTCTATCAAATAAGTTTTCTGACCTAAAACGTTTACTTTTTGACATCAGGCCTTTTTGTCTTAAAGAATAGCAGGATTCAAAGTTATGCCAAATCCATGTAGGATCTGCCAATTCAAATGCCAGAGCTGGTGTTTTATTTTAAAATTGACATTTACTTGTACCACATTAGCATGTTCACAGTAGAAGCAGGAAGTAAAGTAAAGTAATGCATGCATGTTCATGGTTATTACGAATACTATAGTTAATTATAAATCTTATGGTTCATGTATGCGCATGTTTTATGAGTCGAATAGTTATTATTCTTATAGTACATTTGTTACGATTGGTGTTTATTACGTATGATTTTGGTAGAATTATTAGTAGGTGTATCAACACAATAAATCCTGGAACACGAGCCGATATTATATGTAACATCAAGTTGTTGAAGATATCGGTGGACGACTTCAGGAGATGCTTTAACAAAGTGAGAAAGCTCAGAATCGATCTGATCATCATGGTAGAGGATAGGCGACAGAATATGGATCCTTCCGGTACAGCTCAATAGGCGTCTACTTAATTAGGCGCATATCGTAGGTGTTCTTTGGTTAGACTGGTTGAAAATTGTTGGGAGTTGGTATCCTGCCAAAACTTCATATCCAATTTTGTAATTGACCTTCACTACTCAATGAAATATTTTACTGATAAAACAAAAAAACTACGCATAACAAGGGATACACAGGTTTTTAAGAAGCAATCTTGCTTTATTGCTATAAACGTTATACACCAAATTTCAAAGTTTATTGATTCTTTCTCTATTTGATTTGAAAACTAATTAAGAAGAGGAACATTGTCATGGGGAGTTGAGGAGGACTCTGATAAGAACTTGTACACAAGATTGTTGAATTGTGTTGGGTTTTCAGTTTGAGGCACATGACCTGTGTTCTTTATCACTTCCATTCTTGTTTTCTCTCCCAAAAGCCTGCAGTCCGAATCCCAAATTTTACATCTAAAATAACTGAACATAAACTTATCAAAACAGTATATATACGTATGTATATATATATATATATATATATATATAGAGAGAGAGAGAGAGAGAGAGAGAGAGAGAGAGAGAGAGCTTCGAATAAGGGATCCCTTATTTTGCTACGGTGTAGACCTCCTATTTCTTGATCAAATTATGATGATCCGAACCGTTCAATATGTTTAAAACATGTTTTTAAGGGTACCAGCAAGAAATCAGCTCAAAATAACATTCGGAAAGACTTGATCTATTCAATTTTTCATAAAACTATTCCTGTCAGCATTTATCAAAAACTATTTAGATCAACCCCTTTTCGATATTGTTTTAAGCAGATTTCTTGCGGGTATCCTTAAAAACATATTTTAAACACATTAAATGGTTCAAAATTTGGTTAGAAAATGGGAGGTCCACACTGTAGTAAAATAAGAGATCTCTTATTATAAGGGGACTATATATATGTGTGTGTGTGTGTGTGTGTGTAAGGATATTTATAGAGTATATGTAGGTATATGTATGTATGTATATATGTGTGTGTGTGTGTGTGTGTGTGTGTGTGTATGGCTCAATTTGCCTTAACTTAATTATTTTTAAGCACGTTTTGTACTCTCTATTAAAAAAAATCGCATTTATTGTTTTGGCCTCAAAATTTTGTGGATTATTGGATTGTCTCAATGAGACGAATCTAAAAAGTATAAAATTATGTCCGAAAGTTAAAAAAAAGTTATTAAAGACGATGAATAAACACAAAATCATATTTTTAGATTATTTTTGTCTTTTCTGAATTTTTTTTAAATTTGGCTAATTATTTATAACTTTTTTGAAATCTTTCGTAAAAATGAACCAATAATCCATTAAAAATTGACGAATAAGAATACTTATTGAGCATGTTAGTAGCTCACACTCCCACATTGTTTTCTTTTTAGGTGCATAGCAGTATGTGAATTCATTGTTGAGTCTTGATCCATATGGTTGGGAGGAGTTTAGTTTGAACTTGACTCTTTTAGACATGTAAATATATAGAAAATAGTAAAAAGTTACTGCAGCTTTTTTCTGAACGGTTATGAATTTAAATGCGTCTCCTTTAAGTAAAATACATATAGGGAAAACAAAAATTGAAGGATAAATAATTGGTAAGTAATATTTTTGTAACAAAAAATAGTTATCAGAATACAAAATGCGCAAGTACTTAAAGGAGATGTATTATCATGTATTGGCATGTAATTAGTGAGCATATCCTTGTGATGACCAACCTAACCCAGTCCTGGATAATTAGGGACCATAGTTGCATAAGGATGATGATCATAGGCAAGGTCAACTGTTAAAGAGAACTTAGCAATTGAAAAGAACTATAACAATGGAGAAAAGATCCCGCAATTAAAGAGTAGACTGCCACTAATGAGGACTTACTAATCGAAAGGGACTCAAATACAGTGAGTAGGGACCTCTATATATATAAATTGAACATACCCGTAGAAAAATGGTACAATAATTTCTAATACATGCGATTATTCTGAGAGATTGCAAGGCTTGATTACTGACTATAAACTAAGTGCCTTCTCGCCAGCAAGAGGTGGAGGAATCTTCGATAGATTTCCAGTCTTGTATATTAGGATTTTGATGAATAATGCAATATAGGAGTTTCATCAAGATTGAGAAGTTTCCTTTAAACTCATAGAAATTTATTTGCGTACAATTAGTGTTGTTTGTGGAAAAGAAACAAATGCTCAAGGCTAGCAATACGAAACGAAAATAATCAAGGCATGCGAGCCTAGGAGAAAAATAGAGAACTGGTTCATCCAGAACCGTACCGCCCACACCCAAAAACCAACACATAACACACTGGAGCCCCAAAGGGGCAGGCAGAGGTCTCTTTCACTTAGAAATGATGATCAATCTCGTTTCGAGAATAGATCCCTGTGAGATTGTGATTGCAAAGATAGATTGCGGTGAAGGGATCGGACCACAGAGGATATAGAATGAGAATTTGATGCACAAGAAAAAGAAATTCGCAACTTCAAGAAACGTCTCGACAAATAGGGTTCGACTACCAGTCCTCACAACAAAAAGGAGGGATCAAGCCACATTGATCAACATAGTTGAATAGACAACAACCCTATTGTGAAATTTCTTAAGTACTCACAAGCTCACAAATTATACAAAAGTATAGCTATGCATGAGGCATCATCAATTCAAGTAGTTTGGGGTTTAAATAAATGACGTGTATAAACTATGTTGTTCGCTTAATTTACTTTTTGTGTTTCTAGTGATCTTAACTTCAGCTCAGAAATCACAAGATAAGCTATTGAGATTAAAGTTCTAAAAGGTGGGTAATGGCTATAGAATCAACTAAGCAAAGCGGGCCTACTCAACTCTCCATGGTCTGCTCTGCCAGATTCAAGCTTGGACTTTTCCCGTTGTTTGCAATTTTCTCCACTCTACAAACTGACCCTTTGGGCTCCTAGAGTGGGTCCTTCCTGTCCACAGGGAGTTCTAGTTTGATGAAAATGCCTACAGTAAGAAGCATATTCCTACTGGGAATGCATGATCCAGAGACTAAATCGGAATAGATGAGACTTATTCTTTGCTTTAAGATAAGGATTTCCAGACTCCAAGACAACCACGTTACCTAAGTTTTATCCCAATTCATAGGAAAAATACTTGGAGGGGGACTCTAAGACCTAAAGATGAATAAAATCTCATTCTAATTTAATTAAAGCTATGATATTGTTGTTAACCATAAGCTTGAGTGCTCTTTCTTTACTTGAGATTTACAAATCTCTAATTTAGGCATCGAAGGGGTGTTTGCTACAACACCAGTATCTTAGTTTTGCGGTCTTTATTCTAAGGATGCGTCATCAACTGTTATCAATTTGCAGCATTAGTGGGAATCGATTATCATCTTTTGACATTCCCAAGAAAAATCTCCTTCTCATTAATAACACGATTGATGGTTCAGATTTGATGAATGGCCAATCATGTTAATAACAATGCTCGTGACGTAGGAGACCAAAAACAATGGTGGAAGCCCTCATATCGACAATCTTCCCAATGACCTACCACATGAATTCCAAAGTGAGAACTCGAGTTTCAATCCATAAAAGTTTAGGATCTTCAAGAGCAAGTCAAGGTGATGGCTCAGAAGATGCAACAACTTCTCCAATAGAACACAACCTTCATGCAACGATTTACCCCTCCCCTCCTGGTTGCTACCATCAACTCATACCCTTTAAGATGCACCTCAAGGTGATCACAACCAAGCCAAAAGTTGACAAGCCAACAAGGTGCAGGGGAATGTCTAGGAGAACGACCAGGTGTATAGGCAACCTGATCATCTGGCTAATGAAAAGATTAGGGAGTTGAGTAAGAGATTGGATGGGTTGGCCGATAAAATGAAGAGAAATGTGCTTGCTTTGGTCGAGTAGTTAATCTAGAAGATAGACCTCCCATGCACCCCGCCAAAGTTGGCATTCTGTCCCTCCTCAAAAAGAGCCACCATCTTTGAGAAGAGAAGTTCACTTGATGGCCAAGTAAGAACATCTGCCAGCTCCACTCAACTTTGCCGTCCGAGTGGACCGACCATAAAACATGCACCCAATAAGCG
Organism: Arbutus unedo; assembly: GCA_014822125.1. NCBI lineage: Eukaryota > Viridiplantae > Streptophyta > Magnoliopsida > Ericales > Ericaceae > Arbutus > Arbutus unedo. Next base: position 34,421 of record JABCMJ010006934.1, read on the forward strand.
TGCTCCCTAGGAGAAGGGTTTAGAAAGCTAAAAAATTCTCTTGCCAATCCAGGAAAGGGAAGCCTAAGGCCTACCTCAATGCCATCAGCTAGAGGCACACTTCCTTAGGGCGAGAAGTGTATGCGCAATCGGAAGAGGTCACAACCCTAAGGATAGCCCTCAGAGGGATCTAGTATACCTTTGTTGGCAACAGAAAGTCAAATTTGGTGATGGCCGATGGGATGTTTGCAGCCTTATAATCCTAGGTATGAACCACCATTCCTATAAGAATTGGAGCTGTGATGGCAAAAGAGGAAGAGGCCTTAGCCCCTGACATAACTCTTGCCATGGTTACTAGTTATTGTTGTTTAAGACTGTTTTGGTTCAGACTTCAACAATTTTATAATATGAAAATGGGGGATGGAAGGTTCTATCAGAGTAAAAAGGCTATCAAAATATTGGTTCTTGAGATGTGCGTAGTCTACAAACTCACTGAACTCAAGGCATGAGAATGGTGAGTGACAAAGTAGCACAAACGTAGTAAGAAGAAGCCAAATTTATGGCCTAGACCTACGTGGTCTAGGTCCAAATAGAAGTTAGACTCCAGAATGTTAGAAAGACAAAACTAAATGCAAGAATAAGCGAGGAGAAGACACCTATGAAGGGTAACTAGATCGCGGTGAGAAAACAGAAGTTCGCCAAAAATTGCTCCAAAGATCTTGAGGATCGCTCTAAAATTGAACCCGTTGTAGCCAAAGGAAATGAAGAGTAAAGGTAGAAGAGGGAACAAGACGATTAATATTTTTGGCTTTCTAAATCTCATCCCTCGATTTTTGGGACGAACGATCAAATGAAAGCCACATGGTCCCATAAGCTCTTTCAATTCTATCGTTTCAACAGCTTGCACATCCAATGGGTGGATGGATGCCAAATGTCAGTCTAATAAGATGTGTGACAGGTGCATATAATGCTCACCATGATGAACAGTAACCATTTGTTCAAAGTTCGAATACGTTGCTTTGGATTCTCTATGTTCATCCCCCAAAACGAGGGAGTAGTTGATGGGTATAGAATCGACGACTGAGCAGAGCGGGCCTAATTGGCTCTTTGTGGTCTGTTCGGCCTCCTCTACAAGGTTTGAGCTTGGGCCTTCTAGGTTGTTTACAGTTTTCACCACTCTACAAGTTGACCCTTTTGATCCCCAAAGCGGGTCCTTCTATCCCTGGAGAGTCCTAGTTCGACAAGTATGAAGCGTACTTCTATTGGAAGTGCACGATCCGAAGAGTAAATCGGAATAGATGAGACTTATCCTTACTTTAGGATAAGGATTCTCATACTCTAAGGCAACCACGCCACCTAAGTCTTATCCCTGATCCACACGAAATAGACGCCAAGTAGGAATCTAAGACCTAAAGAGGTATAAAAGCACAGTCTAATTCAATTAAAGGTACGATAGTCTAGTTAACCCTAAGCTTGAGTACTCATTCTTTACTAGGCATCAGAGGAGTATTGGTTGGCACTACACCATTGTTCTACTTTCAGTTGCAGGTCTTTCATCTGAAGAGTCGTTATCAACTGTGTTACCATTGGGTTTACCCACCAGTGGGGCAGCGATGCAAAAATAATAACATAAGCCGATCGGATTGAACAGATTTAAATATGTCGTCCCGCATAAAACTCATGTTTTTTTTTTCTAAAATCACAACTATAGCCGACCAATTAACTTTAGCAATTTTCGTCTCAAGTTTTTTGTCTATTTTATAAATTTCTACTTATTACGAAAACACAATAATTATTTTATAGCCTTAACTCTTTTATCATTAAAATAGAATGTATATTTTTTTACTAGAAATTAAAAGGATAAATCTGAGCTGATTTAGCCTATTAACGACATGTTTATTTAATTTATGAGTCATGATCCATTATTTGATAAATTTTAATGCTTGAGGTCCTTTTTATAGACAGATTTGCCCTTAAACGCGAAGTGATAATTTTATCAGATAACATTATTATTTTAAAAATTAACAAATAACATTATTTATTAAGGTATCTTTTAAAAGCGACAAATGATATTAATTGATAAATACTAACAGGTAACTTAATCTAATAAAATTATCATTTTAAAACTAAAAGATAAAGTTATTTTCTTAATAGGCGAGTTAGATAACATTATATGTTGGTTTGATATAACTATTAGTCAAATTTAAAAATATAAAATATATAATTTTATCTGATAACATTATTATTTCGAAAACTAATAGATAACGTTATTTGTTAAAATATCTATTTAAATCGACAGAAATATTGACCGATAAACACTAATAGATATGGTGATATAATAAAACAGATAAAATTATTACTTAAGGTATCTATTAAAAGTGACAAATAATGTTAACTGATAAATATTAACTGATAACTTTATCTAATAAAATTATCACTTTTATATTTAACGAACAGATAACGTTATCGCGTATTTATTAGAAGAGTATTTTTAGAACTTATGTGCCAAAAGAACTCCTGTCTGTAATTTAGTTTGAGAAGAACTTATTGGGTTAAAAGTCCAGAATCTCCCTATTTTTTAATGTATGATTTCTTAAAAGAGAAATGAGGTTAAAGAGAACTTCTACAAGTGAACATTAATATTAGACAAATGTTTTGGACCATATAAAAATTAAAAAATAAATAAATAAATTGAGACAGAGAAAACAAATTGGATAGGTATGAATTGGACGAGTTAATCGGGTCTTTCGAATTTTTCCTGAACTGTAATTTTTTATTGGTAAAAGAGATTTAATCTTTGATTGGGTCTTCCTATATCATGTTTTTTTTTCTCGAACATATAAGTATTTTGTACATATTGTTGTTTAAAATGTTACGTTAATATCATATATCGGACACAAAATTAGATGGATTAGAGGAGTAGGTTATGTTGGAGATTTGAGTCCCACATTGGTGAGAGGAGAGAAAGATGAATGGAATTGTTCCATAAACCTTGAAGTCCCACATTGGTGGGAGGAGGTAAAGATGAATAGAATTGTTTCATAAACCTTGAGTCCCACATTAGTGGGAGGAGGGAAAGAACTTGGGTATTTTAAA
>JABCMJ010006935.1:0-42715 GCA_014822125.1 Arbutus unedo
TTTTACATAAATTTGACACCTCCGATTGCAAAGTCAAGATTAGAGGGCCTAAATGTCAAGAAATATCCTCATCTTTCCTATATGTTATAACCATAATTATCGATCTCGTACTATAGTGCCATTTTGGCTACCGTACCAACTTGTTCCGGGCTATTTTGAACCGTACCGCATACTAGGTTGTACAATTTTGTTATCTTTTTTAATTTTTAATTGATAATTTTTTGAGTTATTATACATAAATTGAGACTAAAATCATCTATTTTTATATTTGGTGATTTGTTTTTAAATTGTGAGATTTTGTTTTATTAATATAATTTTTTGTTAAAAATATTATTTGAGAGTCTACTATTTTCTAGCGATAAATTTAAAACGGTACGTCGGAACACACCGGTACCGATACGTACCATACCAGAAATAAAAATAATACGTTTACCGATACGAGATTGATAACTTCAATTAGAACACATTCATCCAATTATTCTCCACCTATGGTAACGCTGTGATGTTAGAATAGTTTGATTGGGTGTATATTTTTTAAATGAGGATCAACTAACTGTTACCACCGAAGAGCATCTCAGAGATGTACCAAATTTTCAAATCAAATTTAGTTATAGTGCCACATGTGATACTTTTAAATTTTTTTTTTTTTATTACTCTTTGATTTCAAAAAATCCACTTTTCTAAAAAATTAATCAATTATTCAAACATGAAAATCATATTTAAAGATGTGACAGTTTGAGAAATTATTACTCACTTTTCAAACTTAAAGAGTGCAAAATATAGCAAGTTCGCTAGCATCTCCAATCCAACTTTTTATAAAAATTCTCTATTTTGCCTATTTATATTTTTATCTATACATTCCAACCTTACTTTCTATTTTTGCTATCCATCCAATTTAGCTTAATCAATTTTGAAAACAAAAAATTGTATTATGCACATAGTGACAACATAATAGTGACATAGAGTTGATTTTATGTACTGATTTATTTTGATAAATTATTGAACTCTTGCAAAAAACTTAGTAAAAAGATTTTTAAAATATTATTTTGATAAATTTTCTATAATTAATATGTTATCGCCGCATTAATATATATACATTGCTACTAACAAAATGAAATAAAAAACTTCCTTCACCGATAATAATGATTATTTTATTAAAAATAAAAAAATCTTGTTAATAAAAGACAAAATCAATGGAAGAGAAGTGTTAAAAATAGAATATGAAAATAAAAAAAAAACAAAAAAAAATTTGAGATTTAGCTACTGAAATTGAATTAGCTAGCTACATGTGAAATTTCTTTGAGACAAATTAATTAACCTAATAAATAGTGGGTTGAAGATTGAAAAAAATAATTTGACTAGCTATTATTATTACGGAAAATTAGTCAAAATGACAAATCTTGACTGATTTGATTCATTAAGGACATGTTAATTTAATTTATAAGTTAAGGTCCATGATTTAAGAAGTTTTAATACCAGAGGTCATTTTACAGATGGATTTACTCCTGAACTCTAAGAGATCATTTTATTTGATAATATTATTAATTTAAAAACCAACAAATAACATTATTTGTTAAAATATCTGTTAAAAACAGCAGATGATGTCAACTGATAAACATTAACAGGTAAATTTATCTAATAAATTTATCATTTTAAAACTAAAAGATAAAGTTATTTTTTTAATAGGTGAGTCAGATAACATTATATGTTAGTTTGATATATATATTAGTCAAATTAGAAAATATAACATTATTACTTTGAAAACTAACAGATAACGTTGTTTGTCAAAATATCTATTTAAATCAACAGAAATGTTGATTGATAAATATTAAACACTAACAGATATAATAATCTAATAAAACAAATAAAATTATTTGTTAAACTATTTATTAAAAATGACAGATGATGTTAACTGATGAATAATAACGAATAACTTTATCTAATTAAATCATTATTTTTATATCTAAAGAACAGATAATGTTATTGCGTGTTTACTAAAAGGATATCTAACAAACAGATAACGTTATTGCGTGTTTACTAGAAGGAATATCTAATGAACAGATAACGTTATCGCGTGTTTTATTAAAAGGATATTTTTAAAACTTATGTACCAAAATAACTTATGTCCATAATTTAATTTGAGATGGACTTAATAAGTTAAAATTTCATTCAGATAGATTTTTGACCAAGTCTCCTATTATTACTAATGGGATACATATAGCTAATAGGTTGGAGATGCTTACGGCTTTTTGTTAACATACTCTTCAAATGTAATTTAGTTTTGAATTTTATATCTGCTACATTCCTTATAGATTCTCTAAGATATTTCTGAGTCATATAGGTTAATCATTATTTCTGTAATAGCAAGATTTGAGGATAATTAATGAAGTTGCCCAAAGCTCGACACAAAAACAAAAAACCTCATTGTGATTAGCAATATGTTTAGGTATTAGAGTATTCACACTTTCTTTATTTTTTGGACCAAAAATTAGGAAAGAATTTTTTTTTATTTTAAAGAGCTATATTTTCTAATGTTTTCAAATTCTCTGTTCTATTTCTATTTTATTAAAATATTTTTAAAATATAAAATTATGATTAAAAATATTTAAAAAATCACTAAAAATAAAAAATAAGCTAAAACATGTGTATCATTGTGATTCATGTCTCTATTTACCCTAAATTATCTTTAAAAAATTATTTTTATTCAACTTTTTTTAATTGTTTTTTTTTCATCATTGTTTTTTTTTTTTTTTTGATTTGTTAGTCTATTTCAACAAAAGAAATCTAAAAATATAAAATTAAATCTAAAAATTAAAAAGAAAATCACCAAAAATATAAAATAAACCAAAACATGTGTTGTTTGGATTTATTTTTAGTCTTTTTTGAATTTTGTTTTATTTTTTAAACATAATTTTGTACTTTTTTGAAAATATCTTGTCAAGATTAACCAACAATCAATAAAAAATTGATACAAAACAAAAAATTATAAAAAAAAATTTTTAATAATGACAAAAAAATAATAAGACAATAATTTAATAATTATCAAAATCTAAATAAAAGGTAAATGATGTGGAATTCAAAGTGTAAAGCTTATTTAGGTGTAACTGAGGTGGGCTTTTTACATGTTGAACACAAGTTAACCTCAAGTAGCACATATGGTGGCATATAGATAAGATATCAAAATAATTATAATTTTTCATAATACTATTTTTAAGACAATAACATATGATTATAATAGTTTCTTGTATTAGGTAGTTTATATTTTAGAAGTGAAAACCTATTATTCCCACAACGTTTCAGACAAGAAGAGAGACGAAGTTGAATGGTTGCTTCGCCTCATTATTTTAAAACAAATATCAGTTCGAAGTTTAAAACCAAACCATCACCACCAAATCTAATGTTAATATTAGGCAAAGTCAATTAATTAATATAATGATGATACTTATATTATCTTAACTCTCTCTCTCTCTCCCTCTCTCACACACACAGACACACAGAGAGACGCACATTGCCTCTGCAACAAGTCAAACGCAGTTTGATCATTCCCTTCTGCACCTCTCTTTAGGGTTCTCTTGTGACCAATTGAAGTTTCTAGAACCAAACAACTCAGAAGACTCTTACAGGGTTGAAATATATGAACTGAAAAACCTTCATTTCTTGAAAGAAGTGAGCCGGAGAAGAACTTGGTGATGGGAATTACAAAAGCCAATTAGCTATTAGGACGAAAAAGTTGATGAGTTCATTCTGCTTATGAGCTTAGCTACTCGATGGATCAACTTTCGTTTTGGATAGTACAATGATGGGGGGATTGGATAACCGGAATTCAAGATTGGTCAACTGTCTCATCATCTACCTCTTCATATCTTTCCAATCATCTTGTGCACAAAAAGGTTAGTATTTGAACAGTTTCCGTAGCAAATCTTTCTTAATAGACTGTTCATATTTGGATCACCATAATAAATTTCAACTTCATGTTATCTGGGATAAGAATCACCTGTATTCTTAGCTATAGATGATATGAAATAGCTCTCCAGATGATACTATGATCTGATCATTGACCAAGAGTTAATAAGATTGATATTGTTAGGGTTTTTTATTATTAAATACTCCATACTAAACCCTAATGATCAGTTGTTACAAGGACTGTTAAGTTTGTGAATAGTTTGTTAAATAGGATTTCTTATGGAGGGATGACCTTTCTCTCAAGTACATGAACCTGCAATCCAACTCATAGAAGTAAATGACCTTATTCAACTTGAACAGAATATGATCAAGATCTATTGTAGTACTTAGCGACAGGGTATGCTACACGGACTCTTCTAAATGTATAGATGGTTCGTGTCAACCGTTCAAAATCCCAACAAGGGTATGAAATCTGTGTCCGACATGTTTAGTACTTTGTAATCCAAATTTACGATGAACTATGCGTAGAACTCCTGTAATATTTATCGCAGGTTGTAAGGGACCGAAGAAACACCAATTATCCTGAAAAAACAGAAGAATATACAAACAAATATTGGTATTTTGTCGGTCGTTTTGTCCTTGAGATGAATTAGATGAGTTTGACACTAGATATTCGTACCCGATACCCATACCAAGTTCAATTAACATAAGTAATCTGCATATTATGTAAAGGTGAAACTATGAACGGATCAAATGATATGCCTATCAAGTGCTAGCGTTCATCGCAAGATAGCTTATATTAACCCCAAAATTTTCATTTCCAATATTATTGAGCGCAACTTTTTCTTGCAGATTTTGTCAGTATATTGTGTTGTGCAGAATCAATTGATACTGAACCAACTACTAATATAACTTGGATACCGGACAGTGAATGGTACCCGGATAGATTAAGTTGCCGGACAGCATACAACGACACAGGCTATGATAGATTTCGATTTTTCAATTCACAGATTGGAAACAGATGGTGTTATAACTTCACAACGGTGAAGAATCAAGATTACCTAATAAGGGGAACATTCCTTTCCGGAGATCTAGAAGAGACACCTTTAAGGCCCTTCTTTAATGTTCTGATTGGTACTACAACTATAGGAACAGTGAACTCGCCATTTGATACGGAAGTGGAAGGAGTTCTCAAAGCTACAGATGACTACACAAGTTTTTGCTTAGAGAAAGACGCGAAGGAGGAGGGAGACCCTTACATTTCGAAGCTTGAACTGAGACCTTTGGGTAATTCGGATTATCTGACACAGCAGCCCTCTAGTGTTCTGAAGCTGATTGAGAGAGTCGATGTCGGAAGCGATGACTTGAAAATCAGGTAGCTTCTTTGTTCACAGTAAAAAAGGAAAATAAAAGAGAGATGAGAAAGACAGTGTAGAATCAGCAAACGTTGCGTAAACAAAATATTGAATGGCATAAACGGTCTTCATATTTGAATTAATAATTACGAAAACAGGAACAACAAAGCTGAGACCTGTCTTCTTCACCCATGACCACTGCCAACTGGTTCATTGTCGAAGATACCAACCCTAATACTACCACCATTCTTAGCACATTTACATCATTACCACCTCTCTCACATCACACCATTGCTACGAACACCACTACCACCAAGGTTTTCCTCCATTTCTCACCTTCGAGCTCCGCCAACTGCAAATTTTCATATGACAACATACCAAACTATCCTTGAGACAAATGCAAGAAAAGAAAAAAAGTTCCTTCAGTCCTATAGTATGCAATGAACACGAAATAAGGATCAAGATGAACCATCTAAGAACAGAAACCTTTGTGCCATAAAGTTCCCATCATTCCAATCAGAGTTAGAACCCCAAAAGAATAATGTAATATAAATACAGCACCAACACAAGTTGCATTTCACCTTACCAAGGTTCGTCATATTTCCAACATGAGTAAAAACTATCCATTTTTTCCCATGCTTACCATTTGAAATCTCAGATACCCATACGACCAGTATGATCGAATCTGGAGAAAGGAGTTGCATCCCTACCAAGAAGCCAACCGTATAACATCCTCCACTGCCAATATTAACAACAATGAAACAACAGCTCCACCTATCCAAGTGCTACAAACAGCTCTAACACATCCAGATCGTTTAGTGTTCCTGCACTATGACCTTGCTCCTGGGAACAACAATTACAATCTCCACCTGTACTTTCTTGAGCTCAATGACTCTGTTCAGGCTGGACAAAGGGTGTTCGATATTTTCATAAATGATGAGAAAAGACAGGAGAAGATGGATATATTGTCTGGAAATTCCAATTACAAAGCAGTCCTTTTGAACTTCAATGCAAATGGATTTCTTAATCTGACCTTGCTCAAGGCATCAAATGGATCGCTGTTGGGGCCTATTATTAGTGCATACGAAATCTTGCAGGTGCACCCATGGGTTCAAGGAACTGTCCAAGAAGATGGTAGGCTACCATCACTTATCATACGTCTCCCTCCGTCCCATTTGGTTTGTCCATTTTCAGCCGCGTGCCCTCTAATCGAATCAACAGAAATTTGTGAAAAGAAATCCAAATTTTCCGCCACCCATCTAAAGATTAAGTCCTCATAGACAAAGTTTTCAAAATTGTCAGGAAAACAATAAAATAGAAAATATTAACTGTTTTTTGAGATGTCCTGGAACAGTAAAAATGGACAAACAACGTGGGACGAGAGGAGTAGTTTTTACTTTGTGATGTTATAGAACACTTTAATCTCTCTCTCTCTCTCTCTCTCTCTCTCTACAGTGAAAGTGATTATGGAGGTTAGGAATGAGTTAATGGGGCATAACCAAAACAATCAGGTCTTGAAGACCTGGTTTGGAGAACCATGTCTTCCTATTTCTTGGCATGGTTTATACTGTGAGGCCATCAATAATTCCTTAGTCATCACTAAATTGTAAGTTACAATTCCTCTTTCTGAACTTTTTCGATCTATATTGAATGCAAGTATTCGATTTGACTTGCGTCGATTACCTCCAGAAAGCACTATTACAATTCTGTACCGCTGCAGTGTCATAGTTGCTTTTTATAACCAGAGCTGATGTCAATTCTAACTCACAACAGAACCTGCCAAAACTTTTTTCAGGAATATTTCTTTCAGTAAATTCCAAGGACCACTTCCCCCCAGTATGACTGAGCTGACCCACCTAACGGAACTGTATGATTCCAACTCTATTTTTTGTAGTCAAATATGCTTTAATTGACCAAGTGTAAAGGACTATATGTAGCTAAGTACTTGCTTATGGATTGCAGGAACTTGAGCAACAATGGCTTCACTGACACCATTCCAGCATTTCCAGTTTCTTCCATGTTGACATCAGTGTAATCTACCCTCCCTAACTCAATACGAACAAGAGCTTTCAATTTCTCGAGTGAAACATACAACATTTACATCATAATACAATGTGACAGTTAAACCACTACAAAGTTTTTGTTCCCTTAAGTTGTATTTTTGTATGATCTATTGGGTAATGCATTTTGATGTGGTTACCACAGTTAAATGTACTATCGGGATTAAATAGTTTTTTGCCTTATTGCTGCTTTAATTTCTTCCCAACAAAGTCACCCAAAAGTTTTAGTTGCCGTGTTTGGTTGTTCCTTCTATAACATCCTCCGAAGAAACAGCACCATCAATAATACAAACCCTAATGATTCCATAAGATGACTATCAACTAGAATTTTTAAACCCTTTCGTAGTGACAAATTTATAAGATTCCATTCCGCAATACCCTGTCTACACACATTACATGATTGAAAAAGTGTACAAAATCAATCAGTATCTATATTTTATATAAGCAAAAACCCAAATCCTTCCTTTCATTACAGTTAAGGGGAAGCTAAATTCAACATTACAGACAAAATTATGTACAATATAGTCCACCAACATATGCAATTCCTCCACATTTTTGACCTACAACTCATGATTAAATTCATGATATCAGTAGTGTACGTTTATTGAATTCATGTTTTAATTGATCCCTTTTCGTCTTCTATCAGGGATCTAAGCCACAATGATCTCGTGGGGAACATTCCAGAATCTCTTATCTCTCTTCCATATTTGAAAACACTGTAAGTGAATTGCATTGATTCGTTTGCCATTGTATATAAACTAACCTGACTTTACAGGAGTCTTTTTCTGAACTCTCCGCAGTAGAAAGGAGGGAAAACGAAAGTCCTCAGTCACATTGTACCAAACTCAATTATTTATGGGCTTCCTCAGGTATTTTGGGTGCAATCCTCATTTCAGTCAAGAGTATCCTGCCAACCTTAGAAGATCAATACTTACCACAGAGTATGAAATTTAATCCTATTATTATCATTACTTTAAATATTATTATTATTATTATTATTATTATTATTATTATTATTATTATTATTATTATTATTGCTATTACTATTACCATTACTATGATTGCTATTATTATTTTTATTATTATTACTACTCCTATTACTACTATCATTGCTATCAATCCAATAGTTGGTTTGTTTTAGTGAAGGAATATGAGGTGGTGCATGACCCTCACTTTTTTTTCAAACAGAAAGACCAAAGAATCATCACAGTGGCTACGTCAAATATTCATCATTGTTGCAGTTGGATGTTTATTACTCACTGTTGCAGTTGCAATTTTCTTTGTTTGCTTCTACAAACAAAAGAGAAAATTCACTGGCAAAAGACATACAATCCCAAAGAGTGAGTGCACAAGTTTCTCCTTCCCTCCAGGATTTCCTATATATCATACAAAGGTCGTAACACAAATCCCATCCATTACAACTAATTTATCTTATTGATGGGTGACAATCTCAAAACTGTAATTCCCATCAACAATTGAAGAATTTCCGTTTCATTAACTCTTTTAGCTTACTCATTCATTATGTTCCTTCATTTCCATGCATACATTTATTTTTCTAGTGTACAAACTTTTCCAAAATTGCAGATGTAATATTTTGCTTGCCCAGCATGGATGACATTGTCGTGAAGTCAATATCAATAAAGAAATTCAATCTGAAGTCTATAGAAGCTGCCACCAGAAACTACAAAACTTTGATAGGTGAAGGAGGTTTTGGATCTGTCTATCGAGGTACATTACCCGATGGTCAGGAAGTGGCAGTAAAGGTCCGTTCAGCCACTTCAACTCAGGGAACTCGGGAGTTCAATAATGAGGTAAAGTAAAATAGAACTGTATTAGGGGTTTTGTCACTCCATTATCCAGCCTCACCAATTTAGCATTTACCCTAAAAGATCCGTACAGACATTGTCCACGTGTTTTATCACCAAGCTCTTAGATAGCTTCACAATTTTTTACCTGTTCCATGATAAGTTCTGAACCATCAATGTTCCAACAATAAAATCAGCCAGTTGAATGACTATCATATTTTCATCATTTTCTTTCCTTTCTTCACTAGTCTCTTGATAGCATTGGGTTTTTCATCCACTCGAGAAAAGCGTATGTCTATGAGTATTACCTGTTTCACATGTAAGCCAACTGACAGTTGTTATCAATGCTTTCTACAGCTAAACCTTCTATCAGCAATTCGGCATGAAAATCTGGTTCCACTCCTTGGCTACTGTTGTGAAAATGACCAACAAATTCTTGTGTATCCGTTTATGTCAAATGGCTCCCTGCAGGATCGCCTTTATGGTACTCCTTGTCTAGATCTAAAGCTCATTAATTACATCTTTCTTAATTTCTACTTACTTATCCTTAGCCAATCTTTAACAGCGGAAGCAGGAAAACGAAAAACTCTAGACTGGTCAACCAGACTTTCTATCGCTCTTGGCGCTGCTCGAGGCAAGTAACGCGGAGTTAGTACCATTCAGTGGTTTTGTCATATTCTTGTCTATAATAGGAAGGGATAGAGGGATGACTAGCGCTCTTTATATTTGTTGGATCCAAGAGAAAACCTAATGTCCCAAACAAACAGAAACAGAAAACGTGAAGCAAATGGACAAAGAATTTACTTAACAAGGTTACAATGTCAAAAAAGCATTGACAGATGTGCAAGAAATGAATCATGTAATCTTACCATCACAAAATGCAACATGTAATCATAATAGCACAAAAATGCATCTATGCAAAATGCCAACTGAAGAGAGAAAAGACAGATGCGAATGTAAAACCATGATCCATATGAACTGTCAAAGCTATTTTTGCCTAATAGTAAAGGAGTCAGTACTTTGGCCAGAGTTGAGTAGCTTTTTTAGCCTTCAAAAAAGATTTACCACCAGCTGAAGATACGGTCTATTCTACAGAAACTTAGGACTTTTGTTTTACCAAAGAAACTTAGGAAAATCTAGTGATGATTTCACTGCAGGAATTTAAGCCATGAACCTCCTTTTGTACCCTAGTGGACAACTTATAGGCATACGGATATAGATTAAGAACATCTCTTGACCTAAATCCCATGTGGCCATGTAACATATAAGTTGGGATAGTAAGCATTGTATACAGCTACAGTTGGCCTCTCACGGAAGCATACAAGTGCTTTGCATCTTTGATCCCCCAGTACGTAGATATTGAACTGAGAAAGGACAAAGGGAAGTTTTGTCACCGCATATATGCACGCCACTCTTGTATGCACCAAATCAGAAAGTAACAACCTAGAGACAATACCAAGAAAATGAAGAAGATGATTTCAAGGAAGAATCATACCTGAAAGATGAAGGAAGCCAATACCAGCGAGAACACAAGAAGCAAATCCGGCCAACCAAGTCACAACAACTTACAGCCACAACCATAAATTGAAAGCCCTCAGATCCTGACTAACAAGATAGGTATTCGGGTTTAAAGAGAAGATTGAAACTGATACCATATTAATCTGGTCTGATTCTAAGCCATTGAAGCAATATCATTGATCAATGGATTTTGAGAGATAAAGACCGTTTGAAAATTTCCCTAATGTCAATACGAGAGTTCCACCTATACAAAGTATCTACGCTCGAGTAGAAAATTACAAGAGTGGCGTGCATATACGGAACGACAAAAATACCATTTGTCACTTCTCAAGTTTGTATGAAACCCTGATGTTGGTAGAGAAATTCTTGCTCAGGAGTGGACAAGGCAAACAGAAATCTTTAACATTGACCCAATTGCTATGGCAAAGTACATCAAGAGCTTAGGATGGAAAAAGCTTACTTTTATGTTATGGGGCAGTGAGTACAGTAAGGTTTCGTAGGCTAGAACAGCATATCATAGCACTTATATTATCAATGCCACGCATTGTGTTCACAGGACTGGATGATGGTATCAGCACTTTTTGGTTGCGGTTGTAATAGGACTGGGACTGAAGCCCTGAAATGATAAGAAGATTTTTATGAGGTGAAAGTGGAGAGAAAGTTTCAAGTGGCTACTGAAGTTTGTTTAGAATATCAATCACCCCAAAATTACTGATTTTCTCACAAAACCTTTCTACAAAAATGATAACTTGCATCCAAGCCACCTTTAGAAAGCAAACATAGGGAGATATAGCATTGACATGGATAGAAGAAAACTATGAAGAATTCGGTTTAGTGTTGCTCAATACTGGTCCAAGAGTCCAGTCCCTAGTCTCACCTAGTGTTTTGGTGGATTAGACGTCTCCAGTTCAACTCACTTGATCATATCATCAGATAATTGCTTCGATTAATGCCACGGAATTGAGTGTTTAATGCTTTCTTCTTCTAAGCAGTTTCACTTTTCAGGTTTGACGTATCTCCACACGTTTGCTGAGCGCTGTATCATACATCGGGATGTAAAATCGAGTAACATACTCCTAGATCAAAGCATGTGTGCCAAGGTGGCAGACTTCGGTTTTTCAAAATATGCCCCTCAAGAAGGGGATAGTGGTGTTTCTCTGGAAATAAGAGGGACTGCCGGATACTTGGATCCAGAGTATGAATGTCTTCTTAGATACATCATTTCCACTTCCATACTGTGCTTTGACTCTAATTGACTGAGGAGGTTGTTGACCTACTAGTGTACCCACGAAAAAATTTCGCCATTGCTCTAAATGTGGTGTGCTTGAATTGTTCAGGTACTATTCTACCCAGCATTTTTCTGCAAAAAGTGACGTCTTCAGCTTTGGTGTTCTTCTGCTTGAAATGATAAGCGGCCGAGAGCCTCTCAACATCCACAGGCCACAAAATGAGTGGAGCTTAGTTGAATGGGTATGAATCAGTTCATGCTTCTAACTACTATGCAGTTGCCACTCAAAATGTTTCTCTTTTGTATCCCATATCTAAAGACCTCTGAAACATGCATTCTTCCACACCTTAATTTTTTGGTACTCTATGATTTTGCTGCATAACTTTGTCATGTCCCTAGAGGACAAGAACAAAAGACTTTGTGAACGCCAAAATCGAAAGTCGACATAAATCGGCTAGCTGGACTGACATGCATATACAGTTGAAAAAAAAAAATCTTATTCTGGTCCTGGCCTTGCGTACACATAGTGCTGACAAAATACTCACTGGAAGCTACTTCTAGGGTAAGAATCCAAGGAAAGCAAGACCTAACATTGTTATAAGCTACTCATTCTTGAAATTTTTTACCTTATTTTTCCCTTCAAATTGTGTAAAAAAAATTAATATTTTAGCTTCTTGAACGGAACACAACTTATGATGAAGCACCTACTGCATACAGGCAAAACCATTTATAAGAAGCTCAAGAATTGATGAAATCGTGGATCCAAGCATAAAGGGAGGGTTTCATGCAGAAGCCATGTGGAGAGTGGTGGAGGTAGCACTAGCATGTATTGAGACCTTCTCTGCAAATAGACCATCCATGGTTGACGTTGTCCGAGAGCTGGAGGATGCTTTGATCATAGAGAACAATGCATCTGAATATCTGAAGTCCATAGACAGCTATGCAGGATCTTATTGTCCCTCCGTAGAAAGGCCAATAGTCCTTCAATCGGCTCCAACAACAACTGAGGAATCCCTTGACCTTTCGCAACCTGCTCCTCCACAACCAAGATGATTATTTTTGTGGATGAGATTTTCTTAGTTGCATCAGACTATTAGTTTAGGCAGATCACATTATGAACGACAAGATACAAATGCAACTTGATTTCCATTCCATTTTTTTAAGCCAAAAGGACTCCAGCAACAGTTATAACACTGTTACTAGATATGTTTAAGTAATATTTCCTTAATATTCTTGGTGTTTTTATCAAAACTTGGAGAGATCACTGGCACCAGTGCCTCAACCGTTGTTGTCACCAGCAATCAGAACATCCAGTTGAGATGATGTTTTGCTCAGTTACCTTCGGAGAAGTGAAGAACAACTGACTTAGACGCACTGTTCCCTGGACTTCAAGTAAATCAGGTCCTTTCTACCAAGAGACTGATGTTCTTTTTTGGACCTTGAACTAGACCTTAACTTCAATTGGATCACTCCTTAGCAATGGATATTAGTTTGGACTTTGGATCTTGCGCCATACAAGGATAGAGAGTGATATTTCTAATTTCCCGTGAGTGCATTTGTTTCTCGCTATACCTATCATGTCATTCATATATCTCAATTTCAACTCCATCCTGTCATAACTTTGAAACAACTAACTGAAATTCGTAAAATGCTAGTTGCAGTAAGTAGCTAAAGTAAAACACATAGATATGTTAGTTAGGGTGAATCCTAAGAATTCCAACCTTGGGTAAGAAACTACACAAAATCAAAGGAGAAAAAGATTGAAAAGGAGGTAAGCAGGGAAAGGGTAGACAAAATGGAAGAGGGACTAAGACAACAAATCAACAGAAAATCAGTAACAATCTTTCGTTTTTTGGGGTAAAAGCAGCTGAAAGTTAGAATGTCCAGACTCCAGACAATGGTAGATGAGTTAACAATCTACGATGAGATGATATTGTATACAAAAGCTTGAGAAGTTGGCAACAAGTCACGAACAAGACTGCCGAAGTTTTCTAGTCCCACAGTAGAAAAAATTCAAAAGGTGGAAAATTCTAATCAGCGACAAACGATGTGGAACTTGGAAGGCAAGAAAGATTAGAGTGCTTCATTTATGTGCAATGATCTACTCCCTAAACTTTGAAAAGAAAAACAGCGACAGCCAATAGCTCTCACAATCTTTAATAAGAGTGAGCAATGGATAGAATTGCACCAACCACCTGAGGACATTACGAGGAGAAGGTCGCTGGAATTGTTTGGAGAACTACCACAAAGAGTGGTATCTGTAGCATTAGGTACTGCAAGGGAAAAGTGCAGTATTAGGGGTAATACATCCTGAATAAAGTGTTCCAAGAACACGGGGAAGGCCGAAAAGAACTTGAGTCAAGGTCGAAGACTGCTATACAGTGCTGTGCGAAGTACAAAGGTAGTCATAAGACTCGTAACCAACCCAAGACATTATGAGAAGGCTATTGAACTGCATAGTACTTGTCCAATAAGAGTTAATGCACAACACGCACAATGATGCTGCAAAAGGTAGAAAGAATACCCCCAACATTGAACAGCCTTACAATTGTACAAAGGCAGTCATAAGACTCATAACCGACCTAAGACATTATGAGAAGGCTATTGAACTGCTTAGTACTTGTTTAATAAGAGTTAATGGACAACATGCAACAACATTCTGTCAAATTTATTGGTGATTGACATGTAATAACTAACAAGTTTAGCAAGACACGCACACTGATGCTGCAAAAGGTAGAAAGAATACCCCCAACATTGAACAACCTTACAATTGTAACACACGTGAAAAAAAGTTCTATAACCGTCAAATATTTACTCCATTACAAACTAATGATTGATATATGGTCAGAAGAACTTGATACATGAAAGCAAAGCAGACACGCATATATGACGTCAAACTGGATTCCCAGACAAGCGATTTTTCCATACTCCAGATAAAAGCTGCTTACAGGCAAGCTAGTCCCTTTATATATTACCATGATCCAGTAAAATTAGGTGTTAAAAACAGAAGGGTTGGCTGTTGCAGTACCCACTTGGACTTCCAGAAGTTCTAGACACCACTCGAGTGTGTCAAGCTTCTCATTCAGTGAGGCTAGCTTGCCCTTTGTTGTAGCCTCTGAAAAGGATTAACGATACCTTAAGTACAATCAGAATGCAACAAATCCAAAATAAAAAAATGTAACCTATTTGCAACAGCTGCTTGCTGCTGGCATTGACTAAAAACCATACTCTAGATGTTGATTCCAAAGCAACAGTCTAGGTTAGCTTCAAAACCATACAAATTTTGGAGGAAAACAAATTGCATATTGTTAACATGCTAACCTTCTATTACATTGCAGAAAAAAGCATACATATAGTAGACATGATTCAGCTGGGGGTGCAAGTCAAGGTTGTGCAAAATCATTTCAGAGCATTTTTCATCACAAAGAAAAGCTAACTTCTTCAAGTATAACAATTATGGAGTTGCAAGGCTCTTTCAGATCTAGTTATCCCCTAACTATGCAGTAGATTATTTTGAAAAGAAGAAAAACCAAATCAGATTTGTCAAGAAATTTGTCAACCTCGCAATCTAATAGGATCAGATCCCACCATTCAACTTCATGTCTTCGAGGACTCTGTTAGAGATCTCCTTTAAATTGGATGGGCCATCAACAGACATTGCATCCCAAAGAACATAATTTTACCAAAACCAAATCCAAAAAAAGCATTGATTCTAACGTGGGATCATAAAAGGTTCCCCCAAATGAAAGTTCACTTTAAATGTCATACCAAGATCGATGGGGCCGCTGTTTGAATCTAACGGAAAAACTATAACAAATGACCAAAGAGAATTTGAACAGATTTGTGAAGCAAGCATATCGCAAAACTCATACATTGATAAATAAAAAACAAGGTATGCACAAACGAATCAAAAAGTGAATGAACAGAAATGCCGTGAACAACAGCGACGAAGACAAGTACGATCCTTATTCTAGTCAAATCACGATACAAGAATAAGCTCGGCAAGAGAAAGAAAATAGCGGAGGGAAATTAGATGGTGTACCGAATTGGATGAGGAAGTCAAAGAGGCGGCGGACATTGAGGGAAATGTTACTTACGAATTCCCGATTCTCCCAATCTGCTTGAACTGCTATCCCCACGTTCACTGCGTTCGTTATTCCCCCAGCTCTAGTCATTGTTTTACGGCTACAACTTCCTAGGAGAGAGACAAGATATCTGAATTTAGAGAGAGAGAAAGAGAGGGTGAATTGGTTTTGTGCCTCCCCAACTCTAGTGGTTGGGGTAGCTGCAGCGGCGTGGGTTCGACACCGGAGAGATTGATACCTTTGCAAAGATTGGGCGGTGGAAATCGCATAATTGTTTTTGTTTTTTCAGTCTAA
This sequence comes from Arbutus unedo, assembly GCA_014822125.1. NCBI lineage: Eukaryota > Viridiplantae > Streptophyta > Magnoliopsida > Ericales > Ericaceae > Arbutus > Arbutus unedo. The sequence goes on from JABCMJ010006935.1 coordinate 16,249, forward strand.
GATCTGATAACAGACAAATTAATGGGTCGTTTGGGAATAAATTTTTTAACATCTAAATTTGAAGTTGTTAATTATAAATTTTAAATTATAATCAGAACAAATTATCAATTTTAAAAAATGTATGATCATATGTGCATATATAATTTGCAAATTAAATTACCATGTATTCTCTTTTTGTCCATATTGTCATTGTCTAAGATTTGGTAGTAATATATTATGAATAATTATACCATTCATTAATTTTAAGAAATTAATACTTTTAGACTTTAAGTTTCATACTTGAAAGTTCCAAAAACTGTGTCGTTGTCTTTTCACGCAGTCGTTAAGAAAAATAGAACAATAACTAATAAAAATTTAGTTCATGTTATGAATAGTGTGAATGATATAAAATTCATCAATAACAATAAAAGAATTTTGTATAAAATACGACAACAAAAAATTACAATATATAAATAAGTAATAGTTTTTGAAGAACTATTGAGATCAATTTTTCATATCGATCACATTTTCATTATCTCTTTTCTATCTAATTTTTTTTTTCTTTTCTTGCTTTTTCTTTCTACTTTTTTTTAATGTATAACTTGCTTCTGCAGAAGCAAAAGCAAGTATATATAGGCTAAAAGGGAAGGGGAAAATCAAGATAGGTGGCTAACAAAGTTATCAATCACGTACCGACAAACGTATCGATTTTGTTACTAGTATAATACGGTATGTATCGGCGTACCATTTTCAGATTTATCGCTAAAATTATTATACACATTTCAAATAATATTTTTTCACAAAAAATTATATTAAATATATAAAATAAAGCATCACAATATTAAAATAAACCACTAAACATAAAAATAAAAAAAGAGATAATTTTTAGCCTCAATTTATGTCTAATTATCCAAAAAATATTAATTGAAATTTTTTTTTTTAAGTACTGTATGGTACCGGCCGGGACGGCCCGGAACAGTAGCCATAACGGACTCCGGTGATCTAGTACCGTTACAGAACCAATACGGGATGGGATTGATAACTTTGATGGCTAACAATTTATGATATGTTTCCTTTAGGTCTAAAACTAACTTTAAATGTGGTCATTCAAAACAATATCTTCATAACACTCCTCATTGGATAACCGCACACTAAGAATATATCTGGTGAAAACATTATCAAGGAAAATCCATTGGAAAAAATCTTTGAAAAAGGAAAAATAGTACAATATTCTTGTGTTATATATGATATGACAGGAAAGTCTTCAGATTATCTCATTAAAATCTTGCTAAGAAAAATTCAATGAGACAAAACCTTAAAAGAAGCAAAAATAGTACAATTCATATGTTGACTTTGTGTCACTTACTTCACCTCAATGTTGCATGACAAGCTCTTGAGTTAACACATTTCAGTATTATGAACTAACTTCTTGAATGTTGATGTTAATAACGCCTTGGTGAACAAGTTTGTTAGATTATTAGCTAAACGTATTTATTGAATATCAATACCTCCACTCTTCTGTAGGTCATGCATATAAAAGAACCTTCGAGAGATGTGTTTTGTTTTGTCACTTTTGATATAACCTTCCTTTACCTGTGTTATACATGAGACATTATCTCGATATAGGATTATCTTTATTAAAGATAATCCACTTCGTTCTCAAATATATTAGATCGTAGATCTCAACCAAACACATTTCTTGTTTGTCTCATGAATTGCAAGAATTTTAGAGTGATTTGAAGAAGTGGCTGTTAATATTTGCTTCATAGAATGCCATGCTATGGCAGTTTCTCCATAAGTAAATAGATATCTTATTTGTGATCGGGCTTTATGTGGATCAGACAAATAACCAACGTCAGCATAATCAATTAATTATGACTTTGATCCATTTGAAAAGAATAAACTCATATATGTAGTTGTTCCTCCAAGATATCGTAATATGTGTTCAATTTCATTCCAATGTCTTTAAGTAGGAGTTGAACTGTATCTTGCCAATAAATTGACAGAAAATACAATATCAATCGAGTGCAATTAGTAAGGTACATAAGAGCACATATTATACTTGTATGGCACTTCAGAACCAAGAGACTCTTCACCCTCTTCTTGAGGACAATATAGATCTTTGTTTATATGAAGTGATCTAACCGCCATATGAGTGCTCAGGAAATGTGCTTTATCCATATAAAAATATTTCAAGACTTTTTTTGGTAGAGGTTGATTGATGAACTAGGATTACAGTTGATAAATAAATGTTCAGTATATAAACCAAGACAATACTTAATTCTGCCAGGATCTTTCATCTCAAACTCTTTCTTTAGATAATCAGCAGTTTTATGAGTTCTTCTGGAGTTCCTAAAATATTCAAGTCATCGACATATTTAACAATAATAGCAAATCCATAGTTTGATTTCTTAATAAAAACACATGGACAAATAAGATTATTTCATATCCCTATTTTAATAAATATTCACTGATGTGGTTGTACCACATTTGATCGGATTGCTTTAGCCCGTATAAAGATTTTTGCAGCTTTAGAGAATAAGCATTTCTAGATTTTGAACTATATGTTTCGGGCATTTTATACCCTTCCGGAACTTTCATGTATATATCACTATCTAGTGATCCATATAAATGTGTTGTAACTACGTTCATCAGATGCATATTCAGACATTTATTAACTACCAAGCCAATCAAAAATCTAAATGTGAAAGCATCCATAACAGGTGAGTATGTTTCCTCATAGTTGATTCTAGGTCTCTGTGAGAAACCTTGCATAACAAGTCGTGCTTTATAACTTATGATTTTATTTTTCTCATTACGCTTTCATACAAATACCCATTTGTAACCAAGGTTCTATCCCTTCAGGGGTCCGGACTATTTTTCCAAAGACTCCTCTTTTTTAAAGTGAATTCAACTCTGCTTGAATTGCTTCTTTTCACAATGACCAATCATTTCTACGTCGACATTCTTCAACAGTTTGTGGTTCATTGTCTTCATTACTTCAATAATGTTTTCCTCGTTACTTCTGGTAATGTCAAGTGCGACTGTAAGTGAAAATATATTGTTGATAACAATTTTTCTCATATTCTATATTTCTTCATAATTTATTAAAATTTCATTATTATCATATATATATGAGACTGTAAGTGAAAATATATTGTTGATAACAATTTTTCTCATATTCCATATTTCTTCATAATTTATTAAAATTTCATTATTATCATATACATATATATATATATATATATATATACACACATATATATATATATATATACACATATATATATATATATATATATATATGTTCCTCTTCAGTGGATATCTCGTTAAAAGATTTCTCTTTAGGAGAGATACTAAAAGAACTTTTTTTGATAGATTAATAGCGTGTTTTTCATGAAATTTTTTATTTGTAGATGTAGTCTCTTCAAGAGCACTTACTCCTTTGAGTTGAATTTTCTTCTTCCGAAAAAGTTTATCTTTTACACCGATAGATTTTGCATGCTTCTAACGTGCATAGATTCATTTGCTCCACTTCGAGTGGATTGTTTTACAAAAACATTAATCCTTACTAGAGTATTAGCAGTAGGAATACGAGATTTTATTACTTTCTTTGTGTCGGTAAATGCATCCGGTAATTGATTTGCAATACTTTGTAAATGAATGATTCTTTGAACTTATTGTTTACATTAATTAGTACATAGATCAAGAAAAGACAAAATTGATGCATTCTAAGTGATTTTCCGTAGAACTTCTAGTTTTGACTTTTCTTCTCCTAATAGTGGGGTGTCAAAATGACAGTTCTAAAAACGTGCCTTAAAAATATCGCCTGTTACGGGTTCAAGATATCTAATAATATATAGAGAGTCAAAACCAATATAAATTTCAATTCTACATTGATAACCCATTTTGGTGCGTTGGGGAGGTGCAATGGGTTCATACAACACAACCAAAAATTCTAAGATGACAAATATTTGGTGGTTGACCAAGTACAAGTTGTGAGAATGAAAACTTATGATATGATGTTGGTCTGACACAAATTAGAGATGCAACATGTAATATGACAAGTCCCCAAGCAGAAACAAATAGCTTGGTTTTCATAAGAAAATGTCGGACAATTAACTTAAGTATTTTTATAAAAGATTCAACTCCATTTTTGGTGTGAGTATGTGTAACCAGATGCTCAATATCCAATGAACATGCAATGGTCATTGAATAATTAAGAAATAAATTCACCAGCATTATTAAGACGAATTGTCTTAATCAAATGATTTGAAAATTATGCTCGTAATTTGATTATTTGACTAAGAATTTTAACAAATGCAGTATTATGTGTAGACAAGAAACATACATGTGACCATCTAGTTGATGCATCTAATAGTACCATGAAGTAACGAAATAGTCCAAATGATGGGTATATGGCCACAAATATATCCTTGAATTCTTTGTAAAAATAATGCAGATTTGATAATTATTTTAGAAAGAGATAGTCTAATGATCAGTTTTTCTTGTGAATAAACATTACAAGGATAATAACTTGGTAAAATAATTTTTTGGTTTTTTAGTGAATATCCATTTGAATTATTGATTTTATGCATCATTATTGATTTCAGATGCCCAATGTTATCATGTCATAACATAAATATTTTAGAGTTTGAGCACTTCTGGTATATTACAGCATGTGATTCAATTTATCTTATCATCGTATAGTATAGACCAGAAGACAACAAATTTTTTTCTAATATCAGTTTTTGAGCATATTCTACTGAAGTGATATAAAAAAGTTCTTCTTTACCTCATTGTAGTATTAATATGATAATCATTACGACGTATATCTTTAAAACTGAGTAGATTTCTTTTGGATCTGAATGGAGTATAAAGTTTCGTCAATACATAATTTAGTTCTATTAGAAAATATGATGTAAGTTCTTCCAGAGTCTTCAATGAGATTTGCAGAACCTAATGTTGTATTGACGTTGCCTTTTGTCATTGTTATATGTGTAAAATATTTTTTATATTGAAGAATAGTGTGTGTTGCACTATCTGTTAGACAAGTATCTTTTTTATTAATCTTCACAACATCAGTAGTGTCCATTAAAACTGTAAACATAAGAAACAAACCTGATTATTATTAATACAATAACTTGATATTGAATATAACAAGGTTATATACTATATGATTAAAGTAATTGAAAATACACTTACATCATAAAAAACACATTTACATACTAATAAAAATAACGATCTTAATTAGTGCATTTATCTGTATCACCAATTAGGAAATCAAAAGTTTCATCTGGTTCGATAAGGTAGTCATCAACATCCAAGAAGGTATTATCAAATATTTTGTCCTGATTAGCAAAATTTACTTTTATGTCTTTTCCTTTCTTGGCTGAAGTTTGGTTAAGGTCAGCCAAATATTTCGGTATACGACAAGTACGTGATCAATGCACTTTCATTCCACAACAGTAACATATATCTTTATAATTCTCAGGAGGTTTATGCTGCAAACTCTTTCCTTTCCTTTGGATGATTCAGGGCCATTATTAGGGTTGACTCCAAGTTTTCGGGAGCCCTAGGCAAAATCTGAAAAAAATGACCCTTTATATTTTCTAAACATAAAAAGAAATTACAATAATTTTAAAGACAACATCACAAAAATGCAAGTTGAAATATTACATTTCATTATAAAAAGTCAAGGATATCACTTGAACATTATTCCTCTTGCATTTCTAGAAGCAAAAATATCAATTAGACTTATATAATCTACCTCTTCCACCAAATTATTTTGTAGGGATAATATGAATAACCCATTTAACATTTCTTGTAACATAGTTGATTGAAGGAAAGATTTAATTATTTTTAACTTTGAAAAGCTTCCTTTTCCGGAGGTAACCGTGATTGATACAATCAAAAGAATTCTATAAGTATTTCATGTATTTGGAAAAAAATCATTCATGTGTTTCAAATAATTGAGCACTTCAATTGGTTTCTTTAGTTCATTTGGCAATGTTTCTTTCAAAAATTTCAATTCCATAAATAATCTTTCCTATCAATATTGAAAATCCCTCCATATTTCAAAACTTCATCAAGATTGACATAATAAGTCTTCAAATATTCATCACTTGAACATGACTTTTTCAAATCAAACAAAACGCGAAGGCTGAGGTGCAAATATTAGGGGGACTCTCCGTGACTGTGACCGTGTGGCACTCACTGTTTTACTCCCTTGGACCACCACCAATCTCAGCTCAGCACTCCACTCCGCAGCTTCTTCTGTTTTTCGGTAAATCAACAGTAGACTCGTCTCTTTACAAAGGAAGGGCAGACTAGGGCTTGTAAAGACTAAAACTAATATTCTAATAAATTTTGTTTTTTATTTTTTGAACCACTAATAAAATTTTGGACAGCCTTTTTTTTATTGTTTGTTTGGAACTTAAAAACAATGCTCTTAAAGAAAAAATGAGCTTAAATAAATTAAATTTTTTTTATCCTTACTTAGTCTAATGGCCTCTATGATCTTACCTTTGGACCGGCCCTAGTGACAATTGTACTAGACAAGATGACCGACAATGCAACATTATCAAGCATCATTATATGTGCACTTTGAGTCCCCTATATAAGGTGGAAAGAGACTCCCAATCAAATACACGCAACTCGTGCTCTCCAAGCTTTCAATTAGACCATTCATTTTCAAAACTAATTTAAGTATCAGAGTGCTTTCTAATTACCTTCGATTGGTTGATGCTAATTAGTTATTTATTTTACAGCTCAAGGAAAGAGAAATTCAAATCGGATAACACGGAGGGAGATCCATTGAGTTCAATACTCCACAAATATCTAAAAAATAAAATACAATTAAGGTAACGAAACAAAAAAAAAAGATGATATAATGCTGAACTTTCAAGTCTGCTGAAATACACTAAATTTTAATTATTTCAATTTTGAAAATAATGTTAAAAAATAAAATTTCGATAATACAAATTTTGAAGCATGTACTGGACAGTGGACATCCCCACGTCGTTTGAAACCCTCGCTGCATCGAACAATTGACCAAGCCTACAACACTCAAAAACGTTTAAAAGAAAAACAAATAACAAGAATGACTAGCTTTTGCTGTAGTTCACTATCTTCAAAGAAATAGTACAAAAGAAGCTACCAGTCAAGCAAATTTATCTTTTATGCACTAAAAAGTCTTAAAACATCGATAATATAACGGAAGTAAGAGCCCATCTGTACTAAACTGCAAGTGAGACAAATATTAGCCAAGGCCGAAGGCGGCCACCTCCATATAAACACAACATTAGCATTTCAAGCAGAGGCCGAAACCGGCAATAGCCCATTGTGCCTGAGCAGTGCCTCTGGAGAAGGTTCGCGCCCTCGGAATTCCACAAACACCTGGACAATGTATCCAAGTTAGATGTGAACAACAGGTCGTGTGGCTAATTAAGTTTAGGAAAGAACCTATTGAAGTTGGGAAATAAGGGAGTTATGCAACAATGAGAAGATTAATTTTTTCGTTCATAACTCAGTATCCAGCCAAATGGACCAACTAATCATAATTCGGTATCCGGCCAAATAGACCAACTAATCAGCGGGACAAGTCTCACCATCTATCAGCGGAGGCCCAAATTAAAGTCGAGACAAAATTCCGTACGGATTAGTCCAACACAGGAATTGATAGAATGCGGATGAGAGTCAATCCCCAAACCAAAGGCTTCCTAACAGCCGTGGATGCTAGGTAACTACCACCGCGCCAACTCGTGGAGGTTAATGGTCAGAAGATTAATGGGGCATAGTGGCATCAGTAGAGCGCTGGCCCAATAGAAATCCATCCCATTCAGCAAGTACAGAACTTTATAAAGAAAAAAGAAAGTGAGATTATCGTATCTAACCTCCAATGGTGCTTTTCCACCTCCGAGAGCAAGTATTGTATCCCGGAACTTGCGCCCAGTTTCTCTGACAGCCTGTTGGAAGACATGTAATTTTCCCTTAATAGATCATTTGTGAAGAATAATGGATCATTTGTGAACTATTATTTCGTACCACGGTTGCTCAAATCTTGAGAAACAAGTAAATCAGAGCTGGAGACTAGCGCCATAGCAAAATGCACAAAAATTTGAAGATGATTTGAATAATATCATATTTGAGGTGAATTAAAGAAGTGCATACACAGCAACTGCCAACGAAACTGGAGAAAGCATTCTTAGAGAGAAATTGTTGAGCCATGAAGGATTCCACAAAAAGCAAAGCAACAACTTTCTTGTGCAAACACAAATACATAGTGGCAACGTAAGATAGTGGCAACCGACCATATCTCATCTGCTCTTCCCACACTATCAGCTTGTCTCAAACCATCAGTGCACCTCCTCAAATCTCTCACTCATGAACTAAGTCCCGAACCAAAAATCCCAAAATGCTGTAAGCCACTGTTGCATCTTTAACCCTACGATACCAAAGTGTGTCCTAGACAAGTACTCTCACCTAACATCGTGCCAAAACTTCCCCCTTCACCCATCCCAACTAGTAAGAATTAGCCACCACTAACCTCCAGACTTTCCCTGTTAGTCGCGTATCTCTACAACTTCCAAATAATAAAAGCATACCAATGTTTAAGAATTCATCTGAACACCAATCTCTCCAGTGAAATCACTGAGCATAGCATATCCACTAGATCACTGCATGTTTCTTATAATCGAGATCACCATGCGGACAGAACCGATATAGTCTTGGGGAGTCGAGACAAATTATTCAGAAGATGAAGTACTACAAAATCAATAGTGTGTACCCTTTCGTTGTTTACTGGTACAGCTTATTTGCGATAGCTAATACATATTGCCCATCATACAACTTTTCTACACCCTCATTCCACCTCATTCTATGTTAGTTCCTAACAATAAGGACCAATAGTGTCGTACAAAGTGTGCTTTACCGTGAATTTATTGCCCAAGCACATTGAGCAAAGTTGCTGATAACTGAATTACTAACTATTTCATGTAGCGAAGTTAAAGGTCTGGGGGATTTTTTTTTGGCTTATTAACTACAGGCTAGTAACAAAATGCGCACTAGACAGCAACTAAAACCAAGAGTTGAACTCAGCTTAGTAGTGCAGATCTCATATCTTCAAGCATTATCTGCACAAAGCGGTTTCCTTCAAATTTTATCATGCATTCTCATGTTGAATAGCCCAGATTACAATCATAATACTAAATCAGTGGGCCATAGAGTAATGGAGTGCCATATCCACCTGAATATTCATACACCAACATTGACCGTTTGATCTACTCCTTATCAAGAAATGGAGTTTCATCTCAGGAAATATATTCCACACATTCACCCTTGTGTTTACAGGAAAGATAAATGTGTCCGTTGGCTCTTTCTGGACAAAAAAAGTTCTTCACCCTCCACCTGTCAACAAGGCCGTGTTTGGATGGCAGGCATCCTAAGTGGGAGTGAGAGTGCAATTGCAGGGCCCTATGATTGATTATTGATAAGTCAATCTAGGAGCAATACGTTTTCAGAATAGAGGAGGAATCCAATCCCACCACCCCCTAGGAATTTGAGATTATAGGGAAATCTTATTACTGGAAAAAAGGAAGGATCAAATTGTTCCCTCTTATACCCTCAACATACACCCACTTTATATATACCACGACGTTTTATTTCTTTCAGCGACTTCTCTTCTTCCTCCTTCCATTCCCGCCTCTTTCTTTCGTTGTATACAAATAAATTTCCTAATAAATGGATGATTGATCTCATTTGAAGTGAATGAGGAAACTCCATAAACTTATTGGTTCTCCAGAAACAGCCACTGTCTCTTGTCCTTCATCTCGAACTATAAACTCACTGACTATATTATGTAAGTGTGAATTTTTGGTCCAATTTTACTTTTTTAAATACAGATATACTTTCTTTTTTTTTGTAGAAGGGGTTTGGAACACTAGGTATGACATGCCATAATCTTTTTTGCTCATGAAAGTATCCACCAAACAATGGTACATGAAAAAACTACTCATGAAAAGTTAAAAAGAATATTTTTGGAAAAATTAGGCGGCAATAAGCTCATACCATTACCCCACTCTCAATGGTCAAACCAAATGCTTAACGATTTATTTATTTTCCTAGATAACATTCCTACATCAACCAAACACCTGAATTAGAATATTCATGAACCACATTATGACATTCCAAGGAATGAGATACCGCCCATGAAGCACGGGTACTCCAAAAATGTGGACGGCCAAGTACCGGGTACGCGCACGAATCCGGAATGGTTCCGGTATGGCAAAATACGTACCCGGTACGTCAAAAACATATCGGGTACAGTTTGATATGTGGCTACAACACTGGTACATGGGTACGGGATGTGTACTTTGGTGGGTACAGCTCTGGGTACGCCTGCTTTTTTTCCCTTTTTTTGTGACGTACTAGATGTTCAATATTAACAACTAATACTTCTTTCCCCATCCAAATCATTTTTCTATTTGTCCTCACTGTAGATTTTTAATTGTAAAAGAACTAATTTGAAACACCAACACAAAAAAAATGAAAAGAAGATTACTTACGTTATGAAACATGCTTCTCTTCAGAGTTACATTATGAATATAAAAAAAGACAAAAGAGAATTGATTATGTAAATAACATTCAAAGGTAGAAAGTGGTTTAACTCTTTAAGAATAGATCAAAGTGTCGCTAAGAGGACATATGAATGCTGCTAAAGGTTTGACATTAACTAGATCAAGATGAGATACTTTTGAATTCATATGTTTTAATCTTTGACATGTGTAAAATACATAATCAATGATTATGTATATTGAACAATAGACGTACCCCTGCCATACCCATATCGTGTTTTTAAGGTTTTCTCGCATCGCCTTGCCCGCAACGCATTGTACCTGAATGTCGTACCCGTATTGGTGCTTCATAGGATACCATAGAAACTTGCACTTCTGCCACTTAAAAAAGTGACAAATGCAAAAAGTCCTTGCTCAACATTTGATAATACAACTATACATAAACCTCCGTAGTTGTTTCAGCGATGACTGTGCCATGATCAAATTGTCTACTTAGGTGTAAGACATACTGATTAAATCCTTAAAATGCCATTCGAATGCATAGGCATTTTACAAGAAGAATGTTATGGTAAAACAACAAGTCATGCCCAGAAATTATTTCTAAAAGTCGGCTTCATATATGGCACAAATTAAACGAATTGGAAACTACTTGCAGAATAAAGGCTGAAGAAGAACCTACTTTTCAATAGCTGTAATAAGCAAACATAAAAGAAAAAGAATTCGTTTGAATATCAATTAAAAAAAGGCAATAATTTGAACAGCCTTCCCCATTGTACCTGCTCATCATTTAACCCAGCATCCTCAAATGCTGAAAAAGCATCCGCAGACAACACCTCTGCCCACTGCAAAAATTGATAATTGCTATCAAAACTATAACCACGACAAAAGCCTATCGGTCAAAGAGAGGTCAAACAGCACGACAATTTCCACTTCGTAGAGCAATGAAAAAGCAATCTAAAGAGTACTAAGGGAGGGAGAAAAAATGGTATCAAAATAACCAAAATGTTAGCCACCCTTCGAAGGAACCCCAAAACAAAAAGTAAAACAGAAAAAGAAAAAGAACAAAAAGGAACGCAAATATACAGAATAAATAATAAAAGAATAAAAACAAGTACCTTGTAACTGTAATATCCAGCAGCATATCCACCTGAAAATGGAGAACACCGACACTCCGGACGAACAAGTTAGGAAACTAAAACGACAATCTATACATGTGTATACCACAAGGAGATTGCAGCTAAAAGAACTGAAAATTTCTCAGACCAAAAAGTGAAATTCTGAGGAAGAGCAAACCTGCAAATATATGGCTAAAACTGCAAAGGAATCTGTCCTCTGGCAATGGAGGGATCACTTGTGTTCTTTCACTAACCCTCTGATCAACATCATAGATTGATTCTGGTCCACTGGGTACATACTTGGTATGCAACTCCAAATCAAGGCACGCGAATTTCAACTATGGAAACACAATAAGATGACATGAGATACTAAATTCTACCTGGAGTGCAAGGACTGTCAAGTTATCAGCCTCTTCTGCAAAGACATGCACTACCCTCTAAAACATGACACTTCCGACAATAGCAGCCAAACTAGAAATACAAGATCTGGCGAGATTAAAGTTAGAACAGCCTATAACAGAGCCTAACAAAAGTTTCGCTACAACTGCAAGAGAACAGGAAAAGTACAAATTATCATTCACATTCATCTGTCCCCATAGAACTCAACAGATAAATAGACACTCATTGTAACTCGACAGCAAAGTGAATCAACTAAATTAGGATTCCTCACTTGATTAAATGTTAAACAAGGTCTGAATGTGGGATGAGTACATTACATTTGAGTCATTAGACATATAAGCCATTTTCCATTTTTTCCTCTTCCTCCTGATAAGAATTAAGAAATGCTACCATTTACCAGACTATGGCATGAACAAGGTACGGAATTATCTTATGCTTTACTTGAATGGGGGTAGGCATATTTTCAAACCATAATCTCGGACTTGACCAATTAGTCTTTGAAAAAGAGTAAATCTTGGGTAAAAGGTCCATATAAGAATGTAAATCCTCAAGTATGGGAACAATTTTTACTAAGCTCCCTGACAATTACAGCGCCAGTTCCTAGCTACAGGACAATGAGAGTGGAAAGATCCTTCTAAACTATTACAAATGTTCAACCCAGCAAAAAGCTTCACCAGCACATGATAAGATTGACATAGTTTACATTTTTTCAATCGAAGGTTGACATAAGTTCACCATAATAGCTCTGATTGAGTGAACTTGTATGTTTTTTCCTCATGATACAGGTAAAATAACGACGATATGAAAATCCCAAATTGGATTGAATGGAATTCAATCTAAATGCAAACCTTATTTGTGATTCGAAATATTAAATCAGATCTAATAGGCAAAAAGAAAATAGAGGACAAAGTAACTTGTTACACTGACCTGACGAAGACTCTGGGAACCTGCACGATAAGTTCGAGCTGCAAGGAGCTTAATATAGATGTCTTCAGGGAGACTCTCTCCAGTTTCATAGTGCTTTGCTATGCCCATCAATGTATCCCTGCAGCATTCGTTAGGGAAATCTCTTGAGACAAATATAATAACATGCATTTGCAGCACTTGCTCTTGTATGATTGGAAAAGGGAAGAAAGTGTTATAGTTTCGTTAAGTACCATACGTTGTTCTCATTAAGACCTTGATAATATACTATCGCAGCTTGCAGGTGAAAAATGTGTTCTTATCGAAATCAATGACCACATGCAAGGATGACGTTCCCAATATGTCCTACAGAAAGGCAAATGTTCTTACAGATGATAAATGCGGTTTTCAAACACAGCTTCACATATTTTCAGCTTCAGTAGTGCTAAAATCACCGACAAGTTCCATGGACAGCTGTACTAGACCATGTTACCACCAACCACCCAATAGTTCGAAGTTTGTCATTGTCAATGAATGAATCATTTTGTCAGTCCGCCAATAGATTTAGCTTCGCCACTTATCCATTGTCTCAGCAATTAACTCAATTTCAACACGAAGAAGTAAAAGAAAGCGATAAATACCTAAAAACCCTCAAATCAGATTGCAGTCAAGCAACATTACCTATGATAACACCAATTCTCCATGAACTGAGAAGGTAATTCAACAGCATCCCACTCTATGCCTCGAATACCCGCAACCAGACCCTCATCTTGTTTCGTCAGCATATGCTGAAGGGCATGACCAAACTCATGGAAGACTGTTTCGACCTGCAAAAAACAAGAGCAATGAGCAATTTAAAATTAACATATTGTAGCAGTACTGGAATCCATTTTGTTTTCAGTATTTGTAGAAAAACTAAACCAACTATATAAAAGTGCATATAGGATGAGATACAAAACCAAAACCAAAATTTATCCTATCATCAACTTCTTCTATTTAAATGAATTTGAAACTATACAGGCTAACAAAAGCATGCTCTGAAGAACACACGCAAAAAAAAGATGTCATCATTGGTAAGGAGAAGAGAAAACGTGAAGGTGGATAGCTTTACTAGAAGACAATTCCCAGGATGCAGTATCCGGAACCAACTTCGTAATTTAAGATGAGGCAGAAAGTACAGATGGCATGAAAATGTTAGAAAAATGATGACCACTTTTCACAAATGAGACCATGAAATGGGTTAACAAGACCTATTCCCTTTAGTCTGGTGCCAATAAGTCAGATCTTACAACTTTTTTCTTGTTCTAACAACCACACTAAGCTGATAAACAAATACCGCCTATCTAAAGTTGAAACCATTTTGGTCAACATACAACAAAAACCTGATAATGGTTTGAGTAATCAATTCCAGATACTGAATCCATCAAGGATACAGAACTCAGGAGGTAGAAATTTCCAAGTCAAACTGCAAAGAGAATTGGATGCAGTATTTTTGTCTTAGTCTAACTCAAAGCCCATCTAAATGGGGCCCTGGACAACACCGTTTTTGCTAAGCAGCTAGGCCAGTTGCTTGCCACTCAAAATGGTTTCCAATACTTGTCAGTTTAACAACCCAAATTGGTGACTTTCGATAAAGCTACCATCCTTACCTCATGAAATGTCATAAGGCTTGGTTTATCCCCCACTGGTGGCATTTGATTGCACACCATGTGAGCAACAGGCAACCTAGGAGAGCCACCATTGCGAGAAAGTACACGACTCCGAGCAACAACCTCATCCATCCATGCACCTCCCCGCTTTTCAGATGGACGAGAGTATGGATCAAAATAGAAGTATGCGATTGGACTACCAGTAGAATCTTTGACACAGTAGAATCTCACATCCTTGTTCCAAACCTAAAAAGTGATAAATTGTAATATCAGATTATGAAACCATCTCTTCTACATTACAGCAAGCAAACAAGAATAATAAATAAAGAAAAAAAATTATGTAGATTACCGGAGCTAAACCATCAGCTGGTTCAATATCAATCCCAAAAAGCATCTTTGCAAGGTTGAATAGTCCATCCATAACTTTAGGCAACGAGAAATATGGGCGCAACTCTTCCTATATAAATTTAATCAGAGAATCATAAGTTCCTCCACACAATAATTAGAGCTCCTACAGCAAGGAGCAGGGGAAAACAACATACACCATATTTAAGATTTAAACAACCACAGAAAAATTTCCAACCCTGGGAGCAGATTTTAGGCTTTTAGCAAACCAATAGCCCCTGTTCAACACATGACAACCATTGCAAAGAGTTGCAATACACATAGAAACATTGTGCAGTTAAGATTCAAAGTGAAAACAACCAATATCTCAAGATAAAATGAAGGTAAGTCATGCACAGAGGACCGATAATGAGCATATGCTGATCAAAGTATCAAAGACTCACAAAACAACATACAGAGCATATCCAACACGCTGAAGATTACAAGCATGAAAATTAGAGAAAAGGGGGACAATCTGCTTAATTTCCTGTCAAGTAAACTGTGTCCCAAAGACAAAAGAGGCTGATAGCCATGCACAAATACAGTAAATCTACAGTCTTAAACTCGAAACAAAAGCAGCTACTAGAATGAGACTTTGTTGTTAATATACCATTGGTAACTAGAAGTAAACATATTGATGTTAGTATACTATCAGCATACAAAAGCATGCAATTTCATAACTAGTAGAGACAGAAAGATATGGGGTTGCCAATGACAAAAATGAAAAACATTACCAAGTGACAGACGTGTAACCTGTGCGCACGGCAGTGACACAAGGTGCTTCCAAGGGGGAGGGACGGCTTCTAAATAGAGGGAAAATTTGTGTGAAAAGTTTAAGTCATAACCTCAGAGGACATGGCTAGCCAGGGAGGGTGTATGTGGCAGTAATGAGGAAGTTGCATGTAAATAACAGATCGAGGATGGAGTCTCAAACAGGTCATGCTGGTTGGGCTCAAACTGGCAGTGCAGCAATAAAAAGGGACGTGGCTCAATTCTGTTAAGAGGCAGAGAAAGTGCACATTGGTTGAAAGTTGACTAATAGAGAGGCAAGAAGCTGATGACTCCGTGCTAGACTAAGAAGCAATCAGTCCATAATTAGAATCCAAGTATGGCCTCAAAATAAAGAAGGCAAGTAATGTTCATCGGATGCAGAGATCTGGCCCGTGTTTGCTGGGTTTTAAGCTAGGGATCTCCTGGCCTTTTCATAGCAAGTGGTGTCACAAACATCCTCCACCAAGTGACTCGCTATACTCAAATAAATTAAGGTGAGTAGGCTAATTAGTTTGTGCTTAAAAGTTAAAACTAATTAATCACTAAAATCTATCTAAATAAGTTATAGCGCATCAACCAGAGGTTAAAGAACTAGCTTTTGCACTGAGATGAAATGGAGGGCAAGGATTTAACTGTTAGACGAACGCAGAATAAATGCACCACTATTTGTGTTCAATAATTGCCAATAGTTTTACTAAATTACAAGGATGATCCGTTCTTCTCCTTAACAATTCCAAAATACGAATAGCTAAATAAAAAGGTGAGAAAAGGAAAGAATTGTTGAGACCAATTATCCTCTAAGACAATGGACCTTTCTGGTACCCATCTTTTAGAGTTTACCTCCTAAGCACTTGTAAAGCATGAAAAACAATAGCGTAGTGTTTCATATCTTGCCTATTAAAGTCTTTATTAAATAAAGAGATCAAAAGTGGAACACTCAAAGACCATATAGTAGGATTTCACTCAAGTTTGCTCTCACATCTGATTGTATCAATATGCTAATCTGATTGTATTGAAAGGAAAGCATAAATGGATTATAACACTTCAATAGCCATCGCAGATCAAACTCGTAAAAGAAAAACTCAACACAGTATGGATACACAACACGGAAAGAGAAAATGAGGCCAAACCTCATTTATTTCATACTTCGACTCGCGAAGCCTCTCACTCCAAAAGCTAATGTCCCAATGTCTCAAATCATTAGCTTCAGGGGCACCTCGAGCTTGGCAGAACTGTTTGAGGTCTTCCATATCTACCAAAATTACAGCAAATATCAGGCTTGAAAGATGTCCATCCAACCTAATGGGTTTATGCTTCCAAATAGAAATATGAAAAAAGAAGAATAATCAGCTATTTAAAAAAGAAAACTCCAAATAAAATAAGGTATAATATTTGAATTGCCAAAAGCATAAGTAAAAATTGCTTGGTTAGCTAAGAGAAACTTAGTTTTCACATTTGTCCCATGAGTACCAAAGCTAAGTGACAACAGATTGAACTTAGAAAACCACAACCTATTGTTCTACAATTCAGTAAAATGAGAACTGGAAAAAACACAAAAGTATCTCTGAGATAACGGTCAACATCAAGATGTTGGGTAAAGTACGTCCCACAAAACATTTGATTTACTCAAGTGATAACTAAGGAAAGTTTTTGGCGTTCTTAAAACAAACAATACCAAAATTCATTCTAAGAAAAATGTCATCAGAGTATTTGCCAGAGAGGCAAATGAAATTCTGTCAGAGAATAAAATTAAACGTCTTGAATATCATATAAGTGCATTTAAGCTTTCTATGTTTCTCACCACTCATTAGGCCATTTAAGATGTACACAAGAATTGATCAAGAAATTGTTGCAAACAGATTACCTTGGACAGCAGCATTCCAAGAAGCACTTCGAAGCTTTTCTAGAAGCTCTTCTGCTTTGTCGACAGTTGCCATTTTGGTGGCCATGCTAACCTGATAATAACACAGTAAGTCCATGGGAAAGAAGCAAAGAGCACAAATAACGAGTCATACCTCAGCATAATTATTGTAGCCAAGAAGGTTAGCCTTTTCCAACCTAAGCTTCAAAATTTGGTCAATTATTGCAGTATTATCTATATCTCCACTAGAAGCACGGGTTAAATAAGCACGATAGAGTTCCTCGCGCAAAGTTCGGTTTTGAGCATGTTGCATCACAGCCATGAAACTTGGAGCATCCAAGGTGATCACCCATGGCCCATTTTCAGCTGTAGCATTTTCATGGCCCTGGAGTAGTTGATGGAGATGCATGAAGTGATCGTACCAAACAGAAAAGTTAAATTGCCCAGAGCAACAACTATAACAACTGTACATAAGAATCAATGTCAAAATACCTTTGATACAGCTGTTTGTGCAGCCAATCCCAGAGCACTAGCTGGGAGTCCTTCGATCTCCTTCTTGTCTACTATTAGTTTTTCAAACTTTTTTGTGGCATCCAAAACATTCTCCCCAAATTTTTGAGACAGCCTCGCCAGCTCCTGCAAATCAGCACATGGTGAAAGGCGACATTTTATTGGGTCAGAGTAATTATTTAACTCCTGTAGTATGCATCTCTCTAAAACTTCGTAAACAAAAAGAAAAAGATAGCCCATAACTTTAAACAAGGAGGAAGAAAGAGAGAGGCAGCTGCAAGTCAAGGGATTGTAAACATCTTTTCCGACATGAATGAGGATTACATATGAACACTACCGAGTATTGTCTCTTCACCGCAATCTAAAGATTACAGGTATAGACACACGACGCAATACAAACACGCCACACGGTGGTTCTAAATTTAAACAGAAACACGTAAAAGAATCACATTTTGTAAATGTTGTTTTGTGATGCATAAGATTAATTTCTTCAACAGCATTCAAAAATAGCAACATAACATCAATCAAGATTAAAAACCCATAAATTGCATTACTGAAACATCAAGCTATCAATCAATTAACCATTGCATTCTCAATGCTGCAAAACAATTACTGAACATTGTACTACATGATGTTATCTTGTTAGTGTTTCAACTTTCAAATATTTTTAAAGTGCATAAGTTGCATTCCAAAGAATGCCATCTACTGGTACCATGATCATTTTATCCCAAAGAATTCTCTTAGAACCTAGTTTACCAAATAAATTTGATAGGCGCGTAAATGTTCACATTAGCGTCCCAAATTTATCTTTGTTAGAGTCCGTTTTAATATTATTATTTAGAGTCTAATGCTATATTATTATGTTTTGGAGGTTTCGTTATAAAAAGTGTTCGTAAAATCGACTTATAATCGGTGTTGGAGCGAGCTCCGTAATCAAATTAATTTAAGGAATGAGCCCAAGTTAATTAAGGCTTTAGAATAAAATGTAATGGGTTGTCAATTTATATGTGTGTGTGTGTGTATAAAATAACACCACATAGCTTTGGAGAGGATGAAGTGTCAACATCCTATGGAGACTCATGATGGGGAATTGGACATAAAGAAAAAGAACAATAAAGAAAAATTAGAGTACAGGAGGTGGCTTTGAAAAGTCAAACCTAGGCGCACTTAAACCTAGGCATACTCTATAAATACAAAGAAAAGGGGCTGCTATAGGTGGCACGATTAAAAGAAAAGGAGGCGGCATCAGCAAAAGGAAAACAGAAAGAAAATCGCAGAGAGCAAACAGAGAACAGATAGGGCAACATCAGTCCGAAAGAGAAGGAAAAAACCGACTTTGAAAGCTGCGACAGAGGGGATTTTACGAACTACATCAGATAGCATAGAACACAATAGCGCCATGACTTCCTTTCCAATGGCCGGCTAAATCCTATTCTAGGGCGTAGGTGAAGCTTGTACTCTAAGTAACAAAGATTTTATTATTTTTGTTGGATTTATTATTCGAATCGGATTCTATGAACTAGATAATTTCAATTCATGAAATTGATATTATTTTTTTCATATAATTGTGTGTTTGATATTAATAGTTTCAGATACAATGACTTTAACTGATTTGTGGTAATTGACTATGATAGATTATACTACCGTAAAACGGATCGTACTAGTAAGACAGTTCGTACTAGGCGGAGATAATCGATGCCACTTGATAATACACGAATATTTTTACGAGATATTACAAGGGCTCGCAAACTCTAACAATATCTAGTGAATCCGAATTAAAAATCCTTCAATTGAAATGAATCTAGGTTACAAAGGATTAAGTGGAACCGAAACCCTAAACCTTCTTCTCATAACTTTTATATAATTTTCAATTGTCTTTAATTGTACTTTAGTTATTATAATTTTAGAAAACAAAATCAAAATCTCTTTTCTCAAATTAATTTAGAAATCGATTAAAATAATTGTGACTTAGTTTTTTTAATCTCTGAGGATGATAGTTGTATTGCTTACCTCTATTTCAAAGAGTAGTAGTAATTATTATATTTTATTAATTATTTTTTTATATGAAAATGACATAATCAAGTTTTAGCATCATTGTCGGGGATTAAAGCACGGTGCATAGTTTTAGTTGACTTTTATTTTAGTTCTTAGTTTAGTTAGTTTTTTTTTTAGTTATTTGTTACTTTATTTATTTTTTAATTACTCTTTCTTTGTTAGCATTATTTTGGTTAGAATCAGGCAGTGAAAGGTTGGAGTGCACAAAGACAAGAAACATGCGGTACAATTGCAGTTTGCAAGTGCAAACAAGTTGATCTTTGTTTTTTCTGAGTGCTGTGAGTTTCCTTATTTTTTTGTGTTTAATTTAACGTTTATATTTGAGTTAGGATGGTTTTACATTGTGTGCTTGGTCATCGATCGTTGAAACCTACACTTGTTAATTTCTACCCAAAAATTGAACAGACCTTTAGAGCCAGTCGAGCAGCCTCTTGTAACTCTTTGCCCACAACATCTATTTCAATAGCTAAAGAAAAAAGAGAGCCTGTTGCAGACCAATCAACAATTAGGGACCATTTTCTCCCATCCACCTACACCTCACCCTCGTGTATAAGATTGCCCACCACTGAGGCTAACCATTTTGAAATCAAGACCAGTTCACTTTAAACTCTCCCATCTTTCTATGCACTTGGTCATGAGGACCCTTACAAGCATTTAGATGACTTCTTGGACTCCACTGTTCAAATTTTGTACTTCACTGATGATGCCTTAAGGTTGAAGCTGTTTCCTTTCTCACTTAAAGATAAAGCCAAATATTGGTATAATAGTTTACCAGCAGGTAGCATCACCACTTGGGTTCAATTACATTAAGAATTTTAAAAAATAATACTTTACCATAGGCAAAACGAATCAGATTCGCCAAAGCCTCACTACTTTTTGTCAAAATGGGAGCGAACAATTTCACGAGGTATGGGAGAGACTTAATGACAACATTAGGAGTTGTTCACACCATAAGTTCCCTAAATGGCAATTAGTCCAATGCTTTTATGATGGATTACGTGAGAGTTATAGACAGATGGTGGATGCTTCATGTGGAGGTACCTTCATGCTGAAAACTGAGGATGTTGGGTGGGATTTGTTTGAATTGCTAGTTGAGAATTCTCAGCATCATGCTTCATCCTCTCGGACTAAGAGCACAAGTTCCATATCTTCGAGGCAGAAAGGCCTTTATGAGGTGGGTCAATCTGAGTGCCTATCCTCGAAATTAGATGCCTTGAGCCGTAAGTTTGACAATTTCCTATCTTTAGGTCAAGGTCCATCGTACTCTTGTACTCCGCCTACTATGGTGGAGGTTTGTCAACTGTGCTCTAGTTTGGGCCATTATGTGAATGAGTGCCACTTGGCACCTCAATTTTCAGAGTTTGTTCAGGAGCAAGTGCATACAATGCAAGGATTTGGTAAGCTACTGAATGACCCCTTCTCAAACACCTATAACCTTGGTTGGAAGAACCATCGTAACTTTGCATGGCGACAGCTAGGGCAAGGGCAACCTTTTGCCCAAGCATTAAGGCATTCGTATTCTAATACTTCCAATCATCAGGCTTACCATGCCCCCCCTACACCACAACAATACCAACAACCTCTTGCTCCTCCTTCGTCCTCCCAAATTATATCGTCTTTTGGAGAGCATATAATGTAAGCCGTGGCTGAGCTGAAAGCCAATTCACATTTGCTTCGCTCCCACTCTCAATCCATTTCTAAAATAGAGACCCAATTTGTTCAACTAGCTAATGATCTCAACCGTTGAGAAGAGGGGAGATTATTGAGTCAGTCAGTGGCTAACCCATGAGGGATGCACCACCTTGACACTTCGCAAGTTAACAAACAAGCGAAGTTAGTTTTCATGCTCAGAAATGGGAGGGAAGTAGAGACCCGACCTAAGAAGGTCAAAGAAAAAGATAAATGATCTCCATCTATTATTGAGGGGTCTAAAGTTGGTAACAAATCAAAAGGGAAGGAGCCAACTCCCAAGTCCACGTTTGATCAAGGGCCATTTGAGGCCCCATCTTACATCTTAAAGGCACATTTTTTGACTGTCTTAATGCACCTTCACCCTTTCGCAAAAAGGGAGTGTCCGTAGATAACATCATGGAGGTGTTTAAGCAAGTCAAGATCAACCTCCCGTTGCTCGATGCTATCTAGCAGATTCCTTCATATGCCAAGTTTCTCAAAGACTTATGCCCTCACAAGTGGAAAATTTGAGCTAAATTTCTTGAACCAATTCCCCTTCCTCACCAAGTGAGCTCTATTCTTCAGTCAAACACTGCCCTCAAGCTTCCCGATCTGCAAAGTGAGTGTCAAACACTGCCCTCAAACACTGCTCTATTCTTGATCAAGCAAGTGTCAATCTTTTACTGTACTCTATGTATGAGGAGTTAGGGCTTGGTGAGCTGAAGCCCACATCGGTCACTTTGCAGTTGGCTGATCGTTTTGTGAAAGCTCAATGCGGGATGTTAGAAGATGTTTTTGTTAAAGTGAATAATTTCTACTTCCCCGCTGATTTCATTGTCCTTGACACGGAGCCGGTCCGCCCCACAACCCTTAAATCTCAAACGCCTGTCATCTTAGGGCGTCCATTTTTAGCCACGACCAATGCACATA
Organism: Arbutus unedo; assembly: GCA_014822125.1. Lineage (NCBI taxonomy): Eukaryota > Viridiplantae > Streptophyta > Magnoliopsida > Ericales > Ericaceae > Arbutus > Arbutus unedo. The sequence goes on from JABCMJ010006935.1 coordinate 39,050, forward strand.
TTGCTGTGAGAGGTGGGGTGATGGAGGTATCCTTTGGCAATATAAAATTGAGTTTGAATATGTATTCAGCTGGCCGACATTTCACAAGGACGAAGACTATTTTACATTCGGTGTCGTTCATGAGTTGGTAGAAGAGGCATTGCTGTACATTTTGGCCAATGGTCCTCTTACAACATATCTTGCCCATTTCAATTTTGAGGAGTTTGACAATGACAAATCCATTGCTGATGTTAATTCTTTGTTAGACCTCGCACCTTTGATGGACCAATCCAAATGGCAACCTCCTTGTGAACCATTGCCTTCATTGTTGAGCATTCTGGCTCTTCGCTCTATAGAAGCTCCATCGAAACTTAATTTGAAGCCTCTCCCGACTACTCTTTAGTATGTTTTTCTTGGCCCCGATGACACCGTACCCATGATCATTGCTCCTAACCGTTTTGCTGAGCATGAGGGTCAACTTTTTGACGTGCTTAAAGAGCACATGGGAGCAATAGGGTGGTCGGTGGTAGACCTTAAGGGTATTGATTGATCCCTCCATTTGCATGCACCGCATCAATTGCGAAGAGAATGCAAAACCTTCTAGAGAGATGCAAAGGAGGTTAAATCCTAATATGAAAGCGGTAGTTATGAAGGAGGTGGTTAAATTGGTAGATGCAGGTGTCATATACCCCATCTCTGATAGTAAGTGGGTAAGCCCCACACAAGTGGTGCCCAAAAAGTCGGACATCACCGTGGTTAAGAATGACAAGGGTGAGCTTGTGCCCACACGCACTACAACTGGTTGGCGTGTGTGCATTGATTACAGAAAGCTCAATTCTATGACTAGGAAGGATCATTTTTTACTCCCATTCATTGATCAAATCCTAGAGCGGTTGGCGGGCCAAAGTTATTATTATTTTCTGGATGCCTATTCCGAATACAACCAAGTGGTCGTTAGCCCAATTGATCTAGAAAAGACAACCTTCACTTGTCTTTACGGTACATATGTTTATTGACGCATGCCTTTTGGCTTGTGCAATGCACCTACGACCTTTCAAAGGTGCATGATGGCTATTTTCTATGACATGGTGGAGAAGTTTCTAGAAGTCTTCATGGATGACTTCTCAGTCTTTGGGAGCTCCTTTGAGTCGTGTCTCCAAAATCTTACAAAGGCGCTTCAACATTGTAAGAAGACTAATTTGGTCCTTAGTTGGGAAAAGAGCCACTTCATGGTTCAAGAGGGGATTGTTTTGAGACACATCGTGTCCAAGAGGGGAATTGAAGTCAACAAGGCAAAAGTTGACTTAATTTTTAGACGTTCTCCACCCTCGACAGTCAAGCAAGTCCAATCATTCTTGGGACACTCTAGGTTTTATAGGCATTTCATCAAGAATTTTTCTAAAATCGCAAAACCCTTGTGTGATCTCTTGGCTAAGGACGCCCCTTTTGTTTTTAATGAGGCTTGTAAAGGAGCTTTTGAGAAGCTCTGTGAGGCATTATCCACTGCACCTATCATCCAGTCTCCTGATTAGTCATTGCCCTTTGAAATCATGTGTGATGCATCTGACTATGGATTTAGTATTGTTTTGGACTAGAGGGTTGACAAGGTTCCTCACACTATCTATTATGCAAATAAGACCTTCTCTGGTGTGCAGTTGAACTATACCGCTACAGAGAAGGAATTACTTGCTGTGGTCATTTTCCTTGACAAGTTTCGGTCATATCTCTTAGGGTCGAAGGTCATAGTATTCACTGACCTGCCATTTTGAGGCATTTGCTTTCTAAAAAGGAGACCAAACCTAGGTAATTAGGTGAATTTTGTTGTTTCAAGAGCTTAATGTTCAAATTCGGGGCAAGAAAGGTTCTGAAAATTTAGTATCGGACCACCTATCAAGGATCTTAGTCGACGCATCTTCTAACAACTTCCCCTCAAGGACTCGTTTCCCGATGAGCACCTCTTTGAGGTGTCACAAGTGTGACCCCCATGGTATGCTCACATTGTAAATTACCTAGTCATAGGCGGTCTTCCCTCTCATTGGTCCAAGCAAGACAAGGACCATTTCTTTGCGCAAGTTAGGTACTATTTTTTGGAGGATCTCAAACTATTTAAGTTGTGTTCGGATCAAGTGATTAGGGGGTGTGCCTCCGAGACTGAGCACCTTAGGATTCTCACCTGTCATTCTCTAGAGTGCGGAGGCCATTTTAGTGGGAAGAAGATTGCGGTGAAGGTCTCACAAAGCGGTTTTTACTGGCCCACTCTTTTTAAGGATGCCCGTGAGTTCTACAAGGCATGCCTTAGGTGGCAGAAAACCGGTAATATGTCACGCCGCGATATGATGCCATTGTCCCCCATCCTTATTGTGGAGCTATTTGATGCGTGGGGGATAGATTTTATGGGACCATGTCTGTGTTCATATGGAAACAAGTATATCCTTGTGGCAGTGGACTACGTGCACAAATGGGTGGAAACGGTAGCCACCAAGACGACCACAAGGTTGTGGTCAAATTCCTTCAAAGTAACATCTTTACCCATTTTGGTTACCCTCGAGCAATAATTAGTGATGAGGGCACCCATTTCCTCACAAAACACTTTGCAGCCCTAGTCCATCCGTAAGTACTCTATCACTCATAAGGTGGCGACACCTTACCATCCTTAGACTAGTGGACAAGTTGAAGTGTCAAATAGGGAGATAAAGACTATACTTAAGAAGACTATGAGACTCGATCGTAAAGATTGGTCTTTGAGGCTCGATGATGCCTTGTGGGCCTACCGCACTACTTTTAAAACTCCTATTTGCATGTCTCCTTACCAGTTGGTGTTTGGTAAGGCTTATCATTTACCCATCGAGCTGGAGCACAGAGCCATGTGGGCCATTAAGAAGTTCAACTTTGATATGGCCACTGCCAGATTAAATCGAAAGTCTTAGGGATCGATTCTTGAGACCCGATGATGAACGCGTACAGATTATACAACAAAAAAATTATGAAACCCTACTAGGCGAAAACTAGGGTTCATACCTTCGATATCTATCTGGTTTGATCTAGGCTATCTTCACAGTTTGATCCTGATCGGACTTTGAACACAGCTAGTACGATCTTGCTCGACTAACCTCGAGATCTTCTACCATAATCCTATTGCATCTTGATCACGTACTGAGGGTGGGCTCAAAAACATGATCTTTTTGCCTTCATAGAACGTCTCTCAATCCTTTGAATGTCAAGTTGTATCTAACCTAGAAGGCATAGCGGTGTATATATAGGCAATGATAGGGATCCCTAGGTGAAATATGGGTTGAGCTTCCTATATAATTCGAGATTCCTAGTCTAGCCCGAATTAATTTTGAATTATGTAAATTATAATTCATACCACTACAGAATTATAATTGCATTCTGCTCCCATATCTCAAAATCATATTTCGAGCTCCATGTTATTAAATTCTTATTTATCTCCCACGTTAAGATTACAGATACCCATTGATTAAAATAAATTACTGACAATTTATTTAATTAACATCTATAAAATTCTTTGAGACCTTCCACTTAACTTATTCATTATGTCAGATACTGATATCCACCTACAGGGTTTGACATAATCGAAACTTATAAACTTTCTCAAGCGGATATTATCAATCTCTATAAAAGGACGTAGATTCCATTAATAATTAATAATTGTCATACACTTAATAT
>JABCMJ010006947.1:0-37201 GCA_014822125.1 Arbutus unedo
TTTGAGTATCTTTGTTAGCTTTTCAGTCATTAATACAATCCAGTTCTTTCAATTATTATATTTAGCTTAGCTGTTGTTTCTTGAAATTTGAAGTCCACTTCGTTGAGGTAAGATCTGAATCAATTGACCTTTAGCTTTCCTTAGGTCGTACACAATGCTTGAGAAGGTTGGATTTGTGATGCAGTTAGTCAACAACACTTGGAGTTACGTTAGTTCCTAGCACGCCCTCACATTTACTCACTCATGCGTGCCAACTGTCACTATGTTTGCTCTTTCACTTCACACTTGTGTAATTTAAAAGGACCAACACCCCCTCCCCCCCCCCAACAAAAAAAAAAAATTTAATATGATAAAAAAAATTACAATGGAAAGAAAAACTACAAATGAAACAAACACAATGTAGACAAAAAAAAAAATACAAAAAATCCAAACAGCCATTATCACAGCATATGCATGCTGCAATCTTTCCTTTTCTCCCCATGTTTTCTCCCCCTTTTCACACCAATTCCACCCATTTTCTCCATAGCCACTGCAAATGCCTCAAAAAACTTATGCTTGTCCTTTGCCAAATCTTGAACCATGGGCTTGGTTCTTGGATCCATACCCAAAGCTTGGTCCGTTTCTAGCAACCCCAATTTAGCCTCTAAATTCCCATAATAAGCATTGTCAAATGAAAAAGGGGTGGTGACATCAAATGGTGCCACAATATCCGAATTGCCACCGAATTTTGGGCAAGACATTCTCAGGGCTTTTAGGAGTCTCGGGTCAATGGACGGGTCGGGTCTGTTGGTGCCCCGATAGTCATATAGTCGGGTTACAAATTGTTTACAATGGGAGAATCCAATTGTGTGGGCGCCCGATAGGACAACTAGATCATTGAGAGTTAACCCTTTGGAATTGAAGAGCTTAACGAGTTCATCAATGGTGGAATTGGGCCGAGGAAGATTAGGGTGCACCCGGGACGCCATTGATATAGTTCCATCCCACCTTCCTTTCTTCACTTGGTAATAAGGACCCCCTGCCTGCACCATATGAAATCAATGAGAAGGTTCATGTGAGAAGTATGAAAGACTATTAATGGGTTATTCAATGAGAAGTGATTGAGAAATGCTTGTCAGGGTGAATGTTAAATGAAAGCAAATCAGGTGTTAGGTGTAAAGTACAAAAAAAAATTGTTGGCTATTTTTTAGCACCGTCACGTGATATCTTAATCTTTTTTATAATGACTTATTATATTGAATTTTCTGTTAAATGTACGGACCCTATATGAATATGTGATTGTCGTGAGGACAGTACCTTAAGACCATTGAATAATTACCCACTTGACCCATCATCGCCAATAGAACATCTCCATGTCAATCGGACCAACTTTTGGGTACAGACAGAATGAAACTATTTCATGTCCATTTCCAAAATTTTACTTTGTTGGCAAATTTTTAGTTCGAAAAAATGATGTTAGTCATTCATCTCGTCCCAGAAAGAATAATTGGTTTGCAAAAATTGACTTAATGGAACCTAGATAAATACGTAAACAAGTAACATTATGTTTTGAAATATAAGTCAAATATATTATTGAATATATGCTTAGGAAGGAAAATGATTTGAAACCTTTTTACATAGAAGATCCCTTTAATGTAAGAAAAGTCTAACTTATCAGGAAAAACAAAATCAGAAATTTATCCGAATTCAAAATCAAAGACCATGATTTATTTAAATTTGCGCGGTGGTTTGCTTATTTCTAGACGAGAAAATAGACTCAGGATCAAATCGTCCATTGCGCAACTCTTCAGAGCAATGATTCTGGAAATATTGCTGAATCAGACAATGGCCAAAACTTGAAGCCATTGTTACACAAAAATTTCAGTATTTTTTCAAGTTCGACAGAGATTTGATGTGCCCTTTTTCTTTCTCAAATTTAAGTGTTCTTTGTGATTCATTCTAGAATAACATGTGGTGATTTGAATTTATGCACTTGAATTTGCGGACCCCCACAAATTCAAGTGAATTGTGACCTTTGATTTTAAATTCGAAAATTTTTTTAGGATTTTTTCTGATATTATAGCACTCCTCTTTAATGTAACGTAGGCATTAAAATTTTACTTTATATTTAAAATGAAAATATAACACCTTTCTATACAAAATCCATGGTGAAATTTCAGGTTATATAATAACAGTAATGCAAAAAGACACTTTTTTATATAACCAAGTTATCCTTTTTTTTAATAACCAAGAGATCCGGTCAGCTTAAGATATGTCCCACCTATTGCCGACTAGACCTTAAAATTCTAAAATTAACGACCAGACAAACCTCTAATAATTCTAAAGTTATAATTATCAAAATTTAATCTCAAAATATCTAAGTTTATAGCTCATTACAATCTCCACAAGGGTTTAACACAAAAAGACACTTGCATCAGTACCAATTGATGAAGCGAAGAAAAATCATCGTGTCCTTTGTTTTAACAAATCAGCACACGAACAACAAGATCTTATCATTCTACACGTCTTTTTCAGACAAGACAACAAGGGAACTTGTTCCTTTATCTATTGAGTAATACTGAAAAAACATTACATTTTATATTTAATTGTATATTATACACATATGATATGCCACATAATTCACGAAATTCATTAATTTGAGCACATAATCAAAATTTATGGAACTTATTTTTATATCTTATACTTAAAAAATAAATTGTATGACATGCCATACAGACATAATGCACCGTTAGATGTACATCTGATGTCCCCACGGCTTTAAAATGACTTCTACAAAGAAATGTCATGATGTATCATGTATTAGATTGAAATTTTACATATATCTAACAATTAAATTTTTTTTTAATCACCCATTCAACTGTCGACCGAGAGTCCCTCTTAAATGTTAGATCTCACAACTGGTACAACAGTTGGACTGAGTTGTCATATATAGCATCATTGGAAAAACATTTGATTATTTCGATTATTGTTTCCAATTGATTTTTAACTTTTCAAAGAATAATCGGTTCATTTCCAAAATCACACTTGTTCCAACATTTGGCCTCACTTTTTTATTATATTATTGTTTGTCTTCATTCGGAAAAAAAAAAAGCTGTCGTTAATTTTGTGTTAAATTTTTGTAGAATATTCTTGGTTTGTCGTGACAAAAAATTTAAAAGATAAATGATCAAAAACTAAAAAAAAATTACTAAAGATGATAATCATTTGAAATAGACAAATATTTATATTATGTTTATTTTTTTTAAGTTTGTTAAAATTTGATCCATATTTTTTTATTTTTTTGAAATTTCTACGAATTAATAATTAGCAAAAATTTAAAGCAAAAGTAATAAACACAAAAAATAAATCAATAAAGACAAAAAATAAACTATTTAAAAAAAAAAAGTTAGGCCATTATTCTCAATGGACAAGTTGCATGCTCCATATCCTATATCGTACCATTTTTATCTATAAATTCACAAGTACAAAACCTAGAACTTTTTGTTTAAAATCTCACTTGAGTTGAGTCGCAAACAAGTTAAGCCCAATTCTAGGATCATTACGCTCGTATATTATGTTTTTATCGACTCGAATTTCAGCTTGAGCCCAATAAAAATTTGACAAGGTAATTTTAAGTTGAGTTGGCCTAAACTTGAATCGAGTTCGAGTTTGTCATATATTTATGTTTGACTACGGGGTCTAAACTGTAACTAAAACTGACAATATGAAAAATAGACTCAGACTTGGCGACAACGATTAAAAGAATGCTCAATGTGGTATTTAACTTCACATAAATTAACACTAAATTTGTTTAATACTCAAAGAAAAAAACAACTAATTATGTAGATAATGTAGATACTCAAGAAAAAAAGTAAATACTTGAATATAGACCCTAACAAGTTTATTATTTGCATTTTGATTCAGGTTTTGCAAGGCTAATCAGATCAAATACTGTAAATCTCAGACTTAGTTCATTTATCAGACGAGTCTAGATTAAAACTCAAATTTAATTCCTTGAAAATGAATTTGAATGAGTTTTTTTAAATTCAAATCTCGAACAGTTCATAAACAGCTCGATTCATTTGGAGGTGATGATTCATAAAAAGAAAAAGAATATAGGGTCTTACCAAGTGAATGAAGTCTCTAGCTGCAATTGCAAGTATGTCCGCACAAGATACAACCCCAGGGCACTTGCTCTCCACCACTTCCTTTGCCTTGTTTATGCTATCAAACGCCTCCTTTGCTAGGTCCTTGTTATCCTGCGCGTCCTTCTCAGCCATTTCTTTGCTCCCTGCTCTTGTCGATATCAATATCGACCCATCACACCCCTTCGTTATCACCCACGTGAAATCAGAAACAGGGAACTCGTTAATGGCTAAATAAATGTATAGAAAAATCATTACAAAATCATGCGAAAAAATTGACATTATTTGCTAAAATGCGTTGAGCAGGAACCACAGTATATGATAGCAGATCATGCCGTCGTCTGCTAACATGTACTACTGGTATTCAAATGGCACTGAATTGAGAGAGTGAATTGTCATAATACTTCAACGAAACAGTCATGAAAGAATAGACGAATTGTGGCGGGACCGCAGACGGGAGCCTCCTTGAATCGTTGGGACGTGACGGAGCCGACGAGCTGGTCGAGTTGGGGGCAGGACTTGGCGTAGTAGTCAACGGAGAGCTGACGGGGTTGGCGGCGGATGGTGGCATTAGTGGCGGCGGAATTGGGTGAAGAGTGGGAGGTCCGTATGATAATGGGGAGGAGGAAGAAGAGCAGACCGATGGAAACAGAGGAAAAGGTAGGAGTGAGAAACGGAGACATGTTGGTTTCTGTTTGTAATGGGTGGCAATAGAGTGGAGCTTTAAGACAAAAGTGGCTAATAGTAGTACTAGTGAGGACATTATCAAAATAAAAAGGGTAATTGCACTGATTTCTCCTGAAATTTCTAATAATTGCAGGAACCTCTCTTGAGATTTTGAAAAATTCAATCACCTCTCTTGCTTTTGAAACTATTAGATCATTACCCCCTCTCGTTAGTTTTCAGTATACGGCGCTTATTTTACCCCTAAAATGACTCATTTACCCTTTAGTATTTGAAGGCAATTTTTGGATCAAAATACACTCAGTAGCTTTTTCAGTTTTTTTCGGAGAGAGAGAGAGCAATGGGTTAAGGTTTCCAGTCGATGGTCCATAGGCATGACCTCGACGTTCCACCAGAGATCACGACGCAATACCGACGTTCCACCTTAGATGACGACGCAAGACCAGAGATCGTTAACATCGAACAAGTAAAAAATATACTCCGCACAAGATCGAACAAGTAGGATTTATTGGCTCACCGTATACCTATATACATATATTTATTTATTTATAGTTTGAGAGGCCTTATTTGTTAATCCTTTTATGCTTTTCAAGGGGCCCTCACTGTTGATGTTGGTTTGAAAGCAAACATTTATGCTTGTGAACCTTTTTATGCTTACGAACCCTTTTTTTGTGATCCTTATTTTTTTGAGCCTTTTTTTTGCGAATAGTAACATTGAGGTTTGGCCTCAAGACACTGAATCATTCTATGAACTATTTACAAACATTTACTGTTTGCCTCAAAACAGTAACATTCAGTGTTTGCCTGAAAACACTTAATGACTCTTCTAACTATTTGCAAACATTGTTCGACTTGTAAAGCTTAATTTGATGACGCAAATATTGTTTGACGTGCAAAACATCTATTGTACGTTTTGATGTTACATTTTCATACCGCCGCTTTCCCCGTGTTTGCTATAATCATGCACTACAAAGATAAAGTGGGTGAAACACAGAACGTTGACTCGGACAAATATTGTTACTTCGATGTGCTATGTGATGTATCCTCTATTGTTCTCTCTCATATGTATGGCAGTGAGGGATTTGGAATCACCATTTACTGTAGCAGTCAAATGTTACATACAATGTTTACCAATAAATGAATGATTTGGGGTACGAGTCTAGGAAGTGTTATGTATCTTTCTCAGGGAGTGATGCATACGAAGTTAGAAAAAATGAAGTGGACTACATTGTGAATTTAGAGAAAGTGCACTGTGTGTGCAAAGTGTGGAAAATATCAGGACTGTCTTGCAAACATGCTTTGGCGGCAATCACACATGGTAGTCTGAAGGTTGAAGACTTCATTCATGCATATTACCATTTTAAATGTGTACCTTTGGTCATACAATAGGATGATACATCTCATACTTGATCATTTCATACGGATACCTATTCCTGGAGAAGCTTTATTGCGTCCACCCCTACGGAGACAGAGAGGCAAGCCTAAGAAAAATAGGAAAAGAGCCTCCGATGAGGCACCTGCTGGTACCAGTCAGTCGAAACGATCCCAAAAACTTAGATGCATGCGGTGTAAAGGGTTTGGTCATAACATGAGGACATGCCAATGAGGTCCTATGAGGGGTGGTTGAGGGAATATGGGTTGGGGAAGAGGGAGGGGAATTCCAGTTAGTAGAGGTCCAAGTGTCGCACCAAGAAGAGGGAAGGGAAATACAAGTGTAGAACTAGGTTCTCAATGTGTGATGCAACTAACACATTCTTCTTATTCTACTCAATGTAAGCTTTCTTTCATTTTCCATTTCAACTTATTATATTTGTCTTTGCAATTGCAAATACTAAATCTTACTATTGGTTTCAATCTTAGGATGTTGTTGGATGCTGAGATGTTTTTGGATATAGTATCAATCTTTTGGACATAGTAAAAACCTTTTGGACATATTGACAGAGGCTGACACGAATCCATGCGTCTTTTTGTTCAAGTATAAAATTATTCTATAATTAGCAGTGTTAAACTTCTTTTTTTAGATAAATGATAATGTTCAGCTACACGTATGACTTATTAATGGATATGCTTCTGCTTATGCATTGCCTTTGTAATTGAAAGGTTCTGCTATGCTTATGGATATGCTAATGACCAATGAAATGATAAAAACACATCTTTAGTATAGCCATGTTTGTTTTAAGCACTTGTACCCTTGTCGAGAGGCTTACCGAGTTACTCTTTTCTTTAACTTCAATTGTCGACACATTTATTGGTTGAGATGTCCAGTCACTAATATTTTCTCCTTTGCACCATTACTTCATAGCACATTCTTTCTATGGACATGCATAGTAAAGCTTTTCTTTGTTCTTCTTATTATTTGTGACTTTAAGAATGATATTTACCCCCACAATGATATATTTTATTCCGAGCCCTAAGGACACTTGTAGTACTAGATGATATCTCCACAACTGGAGAAAAAAATAAATTACTTCAATAAATAAATAAACAATTAACTAAAGCATTTGTAAAAAAAATTAACTAAAATAAAAACAATTATATATATTTAGTGAGATGATAAGAGAAACAAAAGTTGCGTGCTGTAAAAAGAGTTTGTTATATTCTTATAGCCATTGCCAAGGGGTTTTTAGGCATTTTAGAAAAGTAATATGCTGACCTAATAAAAAACTAACCAATCTCTAACGGACACTAACAGCAGGGTGTCATGATCTAATAATTTTAAAAGTAGAGGAGGTAATTGTATTTTTTAAATCTCAGGAAAGTCTCTGCAATTGTTAAAAATCTCAAAGGAACTTAGTGCAATTTGACATTCGGTGGCCACGTAAGTTAACGGGTGAACCAACACCCGTGAATGCCTGAGAGAGAGAGAGAGAGAGAGAGAGAGAGGGGGGGAGAGGAAAAAAACATGAGCACATTTATTACTAATTTGATTCAAGTAGACAAAACAAAAGCCTTTGGGAATCATTGAAATTGCACAGAAATTTGAGCTAACTTTGCTATTGATCACATTATTTTATCTTAGTTTATGGGCTGTACTTTATTTTGCTTTCTGTTGAAGCATAAGAAAAACATCTTTTATTATGTGTTGCTTTCACATCTACAGTATCTAATTCATTTTAGGTTTCAGTACTTGTTAATCCACACTACACACAAAGGTTAAATTTACAATTTTTATTGACATGAATTTGGACATATTCCTCATTCCCCCTCTTCTCCTCTTTCCTCCTAGTGAATCTGGACTGAGTCATTTCCTCTTTTTTATAGATGAAATCTCCATTTTTTGATTGACCATCATCAATCTTTGACAAATCTTGAGCTCTAACTATGGCAAGTTTATTTATAGTTTACACTGAGGTTTATGGACTGGCGTATGGTTTATAGCTGATCTAAATCTTGAAATCTCCGAGGACTTTTTAAGAGTTCTTCGGGCTTTTGATCTCAACCCTTGGATTGATCAAATCCAAGGGTCCTTATGATTTATCTAAACTTGGTTCAAAAAATCTGGTTCATGGAGTCTCATTCTAACGAGGAATTCCTCATTTTGCTAAAACGAAAACTTTTCAATTTCCAATTATATTTTAATAGTCCAAACCGTTCAATATTTTTAAAACATGTTTTTAAGAGTACGCGCGAAAAATCGGCTTAAAAAAATGTCGAGAATGGCTTGATCTAAATAGTTTTTCATAAATGCTAACAAGAACAGTTTTATGAAAAACTGATTGGATCAAGCTCTTTCTAATAATATTTTGAGCTGATTTCTCGTGACTATCCTTAAAAACATATTTTAAACACATTGAATAATTCAGATCGTCAAAATTTAATAAGGAAATAGAAGGTCCTCATTTTAGCAAAATGATAAATCGCTCATTAGTGTGTGCGTGTGTGTGTGTGCATGTTTGTGTGTGTGTGTGTGCACGTGTGAGAAATGCTCCATAAACCAAGTTTTTTTGGACCAAGTTTAGACCAAATATAAGGGCCCTTGGATGTGAGTCAGTCCAAGGGCCAAGATCAAAAATCTCAAATCCCTTAAAATATCAGCAAATCCTCTCTCACTACCTTCTCTCTCTACGCTTCCGATAAGAGATTCTTTATTTTGTTAAAATAAGGGTTTCTTATTTTTTGATCAAATATTAATGATCTGAATCATTCAATGTGTTTAAAATATATTTTTAAGGGTACTTGCGAGAAATCAGCTCAAAATATTATCGAGTAAGATTTGATCCAATCAGTTTTTTATAAAACTGTTCTTGTCAGTATTTATAAAAAACTATTTGTATCAAGTTCTTTTGGGTATTTTTTTTAACCGATTTCTCACGAGTATTTTGAAAAATATATTTTAAACACATTAAACAATTCGAATCGTCAATATTTGATAAAAAATGAAAAAGTCTTCATTTTACCAAATGAAGAATCCCTCGTAACAGGGGGATCTCCCACATTACTGAATAGAAGATAAAATAAAATAAGGAAACCATAAAAACAACTCTTTTATTGGTAAATAGTTCATTTGAAATTTTGAATAGAAGCACCGAAAACACAAGGAAACAAACGAACCATATGGCCCTTGGCCACAGACCCACACAGCTCACAAGTTTAACACTTCTACTTCCTAATAATTAGAGCAATTCTATCAGTTACTGTCAAAATAATTTTTATATTATCAAAAACTTTAAAAAAAATGGGAGGGTTAATATCAATTTTGACAAGACAGCACACCACATATTAGAAAATTATCGTCTACCATAGGATGGTAAATAAATTTTTTCCAATCATGAGATCAAAAAAGACAAAGTTGTATTTCCTGTTAAATTTAGCTTTAATTAAGAAAGACAATGCCTACAAATTAGTCAAGATGCACATTAGTTGACCTAAACACTTTGAGTTATAAAAATAGAATGGCAATGACCAAATTTACTAGCAAGTTTAGCTGCACAATGAAAAACAAGTGTTGCCATATTTTCTTTACGCTGTCGAATCAAGTAGAATTAGTTCAACTCAAGCTGGGTCCACTCCTGATCCGTCGCAATCAATTCTTTCAAAAAATTAAGTGACAATCAATCTTTATTGGTTCTTGCAGGAGATTTGATCAATGCTGCAGTGAGTATGTCTTATGAAACATCGTAATTTTGCACTAAAAAGTAGGACTATGAAACTTGAAGAATGACCAATAATTAAACCCAATAGGAGGGACCATCCCTAAGACCGGACAATCTGATGATATACACTTGTGATGTCAAAAAATAGTCCGCAAGAAGAGAGGCAGTCTTCTTCAATTTGATGTTGTGGGGAGTTACTCTGACCCAACAACAGAACATATGTACTAACACAACTTTTACTTTCTATATGAAAAATCGATTAGGGCCTGCTATTTGCTAATGCCAAATCTTCAGGTCACAATTTTGTTCGCTCTACAATTATAATATCCATATAGACTAATTGGTTTAATGATGGAAGCAAGCAGGTAGTTTTGTCTTTTTCTTTTTCTTTTTCTTTTTATTTACCAATCCAATATCTACGTGCAGTATAATCTAGGGGGTTGAAATTAAATGGTTAGTGAGAGTCGAAAGTTCAACCACTGAACATCTATCAACTTTGTATGGTAGTTATAAAGGTGAATTCCATGACCTCTCCTGAAATTTTTGATAAATGCAGACATTTTTCTTGAATTTTTTTTGTAAATGCACAGTCATCTCTTACTTTACAAATTATTTAATAGATTATTTTTTTTTCGTTACTTTTCGTTAATTTCATGACAAAAAATGTTGATGTCATCAATCATTTTTTAATATACACCAAGTATACTCTTTCATTAATTCCCATGTCTACGGTGACGCATATAAATTATTTTACAAAAGCAGAAAATAATATGAGCCAAGTCATAACCTAAAGCTCTAGAAAACCCTAAAAATATAGAAAGAAAAAACCATGCGTAACAAATTAATCAGGTCCAAGGAACTTGTTTCTCTTCCGTCCAAATTCGAACATCAGAGATTAATTTTATTTTGATTGTTCATTCGATAATAGTCTTATTGTAAACTCTTTTATTAAATTTTACCACTACAAATTTGGAGAATTGCTCTCTCTGCGGTATAAATTCAAAATGCAGAGAAGCCAAATCCTCTACATTCCAAATTTAGAAGGCGAAAAGTAATTGCATTTCGATTTTTCATCTCGACAATAAATTGATCTAGATTTGTTAAAGATTTTATAATTCTTCGACTTTTCGGTATGTTGTTTAAACTATTTTTAAATTATTTGTTATATAAAGTGAACCTTTTAAAAGAAAAAGCATAGATTTTTTTCTTTTATTAATAAATTAACTACAGCGGAATTACATTTGAATTAACATAAATATCCTTTCGAATTTACATAAAAGACAACATTATGAATTTCAGAGCTTCTAATGGTATGAGGATCCAATCCTGTTGAATTATCTTCATCTTCATCGTCCAACTCTTCCATCTGTTTTTCTAAATCTTACATGAAACACTAGGGGCAGAAAAGTTGCTCCAACGAGTGATGGAACTCAATAGAAAAATATATCCGAAAAACTGAACCCAAAGGTAACAACACGTGCAACAGTATATACAGAATAACTGAACAACATAAGTACCAGATGCTGAAATATTACGCGCAATAAAGAACGTGTAGTCAAGTTATGAATTTATTTTTTTCTCTTTTTAACAGGATGACACCTTAGGAATCAAACCCATAACAATTTGGCTTGACGGCCAGTGGGAATAGTGGGAATCCGACCCAACTCGGAAATTTAACCCGAAAACATAATCCTTATACTGTTCAACACGTCAAGACCGTCCAGCACACTAAGTATAGATCAACACATCAAGACCGTTCAGCACTCTGATTAGGTATAGTACAACGCCCACAATCGTCCAGCACACCGAGTACAAATCAACGTATCTAGATTGTCCAGCACACAAAGTACAGATCAACACATCTACACAGTCCAGCACCTCGAGCATAGATCAACATGTCGTGACCGTCCAACACCTTGATTGACACCCACAAAACAACTCGCTAGCATCCCAACGATGTCGAGGTTAAACAACCAATTATCATTTCAACTTTATTTTCATTATCCTTACTTGTCTCTACAAGTGACCACATATTATCGATCAATGAATCATCCTTCATGTCCTAAATTCAAGTGTCATACAAGGTGATGACCAATGTCCCTAACGCATAACCTAAGTTTTCTCCAATTACCAACCAATGTCCAATGTCCCTAACGTACAAACTAAGTTTTCTTCCAAAAGTTTAGTTGTGTCAAATTTACGGAAATTGGGACAGCATAACGATTATAACATCGATAATCTCATTGGATAGCACAAAGGCCATACTCGGCATATCTAACAACTTTCAACACAATCCAGATCACGCAAGCTTATTTACACTTTACTCTATCATTAACATTGAATTACAACAATCATGGTCAAACATAAATAAGCATGGTCAAACATAATAGTTCATGGTCAAACGATTCGCACGAGATCCCGCGGGGATCCGTGAACATAATACACGCGTCGTAAATGCTTGTGCAGTATGAACATGTTATCTGGACTGGTTTTCAAGTATAGACAGTGTCCAATATAGATAGAACAACGATCTATAAATTTCAAGATTTGTATAGGTCGCTTGAGCAGTCTAAGCTCGCTCGAGCGACCTATTAAAAAAAAAATTTGCAAAAATTTTAAAAATTAAAAACCAACCTCTCTCAAGCAAGATATCGTTTTCCAGATTCTATAACTTTCTAGTTTCTAATTTTTCTCACACGAACACAACACAAAAAACATAATTTTTCGATCCAAAACATACGATTAACAACAGAAACAACTACCTAAGGGTTGGAAGGTATAGATCTCTATCTTAATCGAAGAACACAATGAAGAACAAGCGTAAATCAGTAGAAAATTTGGGCAGAGCTTCGACTTTCGGCTACGATCTCTTTCTTCTTTCTTGCGAACCTCACTCTCTCTCTCTCTCTTTCTCTCTCTAAGTTCTCTGATTTCCTAATACGAAATTGGTCCCAATTGGTGTGACATAGGCTTGATTTATATAGCATTCTAGGGATTAATAGCCATAAACTCCCTTAATCCCCTATTATCATTAGCCATGAAACCCAATAAAATCTGATTTTAAAACCCATTTTTCAGTCATTCAAAACCCATAAAAATCTGATTCTATTTTATTAAAAAAACATTGGGTTCCTTAGGGTTTTGTTGAAGAAGAAGATACATCATTTTGGTGTTACGTGACCATCACAACTATTATTCACATGTGATCACAACCGTTCTAATAAAAATAAATACAAACACTTAATGTATACATGAAAATGAATTTAAAAATAATTTTATTTTAAATAAAAATTTTGTCGTTATTCATCCCTATAAGAATAGACTCTTGTCGGGATGTATTCTTACTGAAAAGACTTTTAACAAATCTAAACCATTAAAAATACTTTTTGACTGTCAAAATTATACGGCTTGTTCTTTACAATTCCAATTTTTTTTGTAAGAATTGCTCTCTGCTGTATAAATTTGAAATGTAGAGAAGCCAAATCATCTATTGTCCAAATTCGGACCGGAGAAAGTAATTGCATCTCGATCTTTCATCTCGACAATAATCAATCAAGATTTGTTAAATATTCTTTCCTATGAGAATAGAATCTTGTCGAGATCTATTCTTACTGAAAATACTTTTAATAAATCAAAACCACTAAAAATACTTTTTGACTGTCAAAATTATATGGGTTGGTTCTCGGAAATTCCTAATCTTTTTGAAGTACTAGGTATCCGTTTTCCTAGATGGTAAACTGACCTGGATTTGGAGAGACTGTAATGCATTTTTCTGTAGTGCACATATAGTGCGGGCAAAACAACGTAGTTTTGCCCGCTTTGTCTTTGAAACTACATTATTTTGATTTCATGTATTTTAATAACAAATCGCGTGATAAGTTAAAACTCTGTAGTTTCAAGTCGTTTTACTCGCACTACACGTGCACTATAACTCCCCCAAATTTGACCCGTGCTGTCCTACTGATAGTGCAAAAATTTCAGAATTAAATTTGGTTAGAAAGTCTAAATGTGGGTAAATCAATGAATTTGTCACATTGTGGGCTCTTTATTTTTCTAATTTTAGGTGGTCAATAATTCTTAAAAACTATTGTACAATGTACCCTGAAAGTAGTCCAGGTAAATGCAAACTGGTCTAGACACCTAATTACTCAAAAAAAAAAAAAAAAAGTCTTTCAGTGATGGAATTATTTGTGTAGTTTTCGATTTTTATTCAGTGTTTGCATTTGACGAAAAGCACATAGAACTTTGTTTAGAAAAAATACAGTTTCCAGTTAGATTCCTATTACAATTACATATTTTTTAGCATACGTCACAAATATAACACTAAATAACGTGAGATTTCAAAAATTATTTTGACAATTAAAACTGTTCATATATTACATAGCATCATGTAAATCATTTATTCAAGAAATTTCATATGTGTAAGCGTGTGACTTAGACCAATTGATGAACGGTGAAATGATAATGACCCGTCTTTTCAAAAAAAAAAAAAAGTATGAAAATTTTAAATTGCTTTTAAAATCTAATACGACTGATTATGTATATGAATAAATAAATTACATGTTAAAATCTACAAAAATAATGAATGATTAGAATAACTGAAATAATTAGTGAAATTAACAAAAGTTATGTGTTTGAAAAATCTATTTGAGAGGTATGTAATGCGCGGCACACATATGTTAAAATCTATCTCATACAAAAGGGTGGTTGCCTACAGTGACATTGTATTACGAGTCATTGTCTCCCTAATCAGAGTGCGTTTTAACGTTTCAAACGATCGTCTCCATTGAATTGAGTGTCTTGATCTCACCTCAATCACAGTTACCTTTGCTCCTACTTTCAACCTTATCCGCGTATCACAGGTCAAATAAAGCTCTTTTTTCGATTCAATAACATCATATGTGCATATACATATTTCTGTATTCAACATTGCAATGGTATGTACATATACATACGTACAGTAGGCTTCAAGTGAGGATCTCTTAAATAGGGGTGAAATCGGTTTGGGTCGGTTGATTCGGTCTTTTTTTTTTTCAAACCGATCACGACCAATTTATTTTCGGTTCAGTTCAATTCGGTTTGGTTCGGAGTGGGGTCAAATTTTTTAGGAACTTCGGGAATTTTGGTCTGACCCAATTGGGCCATGTTAAAAATTGATTTTGAACCCGTTCGGCCCAAATCTTCCATTAATATAAAAAATGTATTATCAAATTGGCTCTATTTAATTTTTTTCTAGCAAACATCAAATGGCCTCACTTTAAGAATTTTTTTACCTATTTTTCCACCCAAATTGTAAAAACCACATAATCGCAAAAGCCAAATGCATTACTAAGTTTCAGTTCGTTTCAAGTCGGTTTGGTCCAATATTATTCGGTCAATTATTGATTCGATCCGGTCTAAATTTCAAAAATTCGATACTGAATCGAATATATTTCAAAAAAATAATTCAGAGATCAAAACTAATTGAACCCCATTGTAAACCAACCGAAATCCAAACCAAACGATCAATTTTTTTAATCAATTCGATTTTTTCGATTTTTCTTTCGCCTACTCTTTTAACTTGTCCAAAATGCGGACTTCTTTTTTGTCCGACGGCCTGCATTACAACACTTTAAAAACGGGTCGTTGAACCAGGGTTCTGGGTTACGGGTCAAGACAGATTCGGTTTAGATCTCTTCAAAATCCTCAGATTTTGTTCTCTGTCGTTTTCTACCCCTCACCCCGCCTCTCGCTCTCTCTCCCCCCGACTCCCACCTCTCCAGTGCACCTCACTGCTGACCGTCGCCGTCCCTCTCCGTCGCATCTCACTCCTCTCAGCCGCCGTGCATCTCCGTCGCCGGTAAGGGCTTTTTGTGTACATTTTTTATCTGTTCTGGTTTCTGTCTGGTTAAGTAGTGTGCTAAGCGTGGTATGAAGAAATGAGAAGCTGAATAAAAAGGCAAATTTAGAAAATATCAGCTATATCACATGCTTTTGGATAACATTCAATGCACAGAGAAAAGGTTCCAATTGAAAAGATAGAAACAATGTGAAATTAGCTACTACAAAATCGGAGGGTTTTGAAGAGATCTAACCCGAATCTGTCTTGACCCGTAACCCAGAACCCTGGTTCAACAACCCGTTTTTAAAGTGTTTTAAGGCAGGCCGGCTGCAAAAAGAAGTCCGCATTTTGGACAAGTTGAGGATCCCTCACTTGAAGCCTACTGCACATCAGTATATTCCTCTATGCTTTTATCGTACCATATGCAAATGAATGGATTAAATGTTCAAGAAAAGTCGATTGAAGGCCTCAATGAATTAGTTTGAGCTGTTATTGTTCTGTTCTTTCTGTGTATGGCTAAACATTTATTCCGTGTATATTGCTCTTAAGGTGTTTGATAAAATTCTTCTAAGAAACTTCAATACCCATTTGGCCATGAGCTTAATTCCTAGCTAAGAAGGCTCGCGTTAACCCCTCCACTGACCTCCCATTCTGCTTTTTAACCTGTTCTTTAACTTGGGTATGCTATTTTGTTGTCAATCTTCTAAGAATAGGGCTACATAGTACCGTTCATTTTCATTTACTTCTAATTGAACTCAGCGAGGTCCTAACGAGCATCAAACAATAGAGCATATATGAAAAACTTCCTGTGTATTCAAATGTTTCTTAACAAGCCCAGGTTGGATAAGAATGTGTTTATCGGTCTGTGCATGTCAATAAATTATTATCTTTTATGATAGCACAACTTTTTCTTTGCTTCTTTGAGAATGTGAGGAGTTCTGATTGGTGAAGTCGGGTAATTTTTCTGCTTTGCAGGACTCAGATTGTTCTTACCCTTGTTTCTACATCATTCGGAATGCAGCGTTTGTCAACAAGAGTCTTGTCAAGGAGGGTATTGTCCTCTGTGGAGACTTTGTTTGGCAATGCATCGCGTCCTTGTATCCTCCCAAGACAGTCTTTCACTATCTACTCACTGCAAGAACTCCATAAATTGCAAGAGCATTCTATTCCTGGTGATGTAGTAACATGGGGTTCACTCGGTTTCTGTAGAACATCAAAATTTGCTGCCGGTTTCACGCCATTGCAATATAAGCCACTGAATACGATTATTGACGTTGAGAGGACGAAGGATCGACCAGTTGAGGACCTCATTGCCATTTGGGATGATGTAATTTCTCATAACTTTGCTTCTGATTCTCATTCAGTTGACCCTGTTAAACTATGTTGTACTTTGTGATTTAGGGAACTGGTTTTCCATAGTGCATGTGTTGCATAGATTCATGTTTGCTTAATAGGAGCATGAAAAGACCAGAAAGTGTTTTCACAAGTCAGCTAGTGTGGGGCCTTAGGGAAGATGGTATAATTTGAGCTGGCATAGGACCAAAGGAGGTGGAAGGGACAAGAGATGTGGTGTGAGAGTGAGAGAGAGCCTCGGTGGAGTCTGTGGGTGAGAGCATAAATAAGCATCTTTTCAAGTAGTATTACATCTTTCACAATAGTTGTTATCCGTGCTCTTTGTATCTAGTTCACCTCATTGCGAAAGGCAATTAGATAGTTCTGCAAAAAGAATGATTAAAAGTTGTAGTTTTCATCACTGCTTTAGATGGAAACGATTCATGTATATGTCTGAGAGATGCTAGGGTCTCTTAAATGCATTAGAATATGCTGAATGGAAGTAACTCTGTACAAGTAGTTTTTATTACCAATGAGAAACCAGAGAACATACTTCGAATCATCAGGTGCCATTTCCATTCTGTGAAGGGGAAAGGAGTTGACAAAGTGAAACTCCCACAAACAAATTGTGGTGCTCTTTAGTCCGTGTAACGATTCTACTCATGATTTCGTCTGCTCCAAATTCTGGATACCTATATTTGGAACCACAACCAAAGGTTAGTGCCCCACCGGCAAGAGTTTGGCCGGGAAGCTCTCCTATGCCTAAGTAAGTACTTGAAGAAGATGGAGAAAGAAAGTACAGAGTCAGGGTTTAGAAGATTGTGTGTACTAGACTTCTCCAAGTACTGTACCTTTTATACATGTCTTGGTTTGAGCACCAAGTCTAAATTGGCATGTGCGGAGCACATTCCTTGGTAATAGACTAATAGTGACCCATAACTGAATTCTATTATGACATCGGGCAATCACACGATGAATTTAAGCTCACATATCACATGCTATAGCCTGTACACCCATCTACCAGGTGGACTTTGGTCTGCTGTAAATGATTACGACTTCGCCATGCAAGTTTCAAGTTTGGCTTAGACCCATGAAGTGCCCCCTGGGCTGTCCAGGAAGCACTATGAGTCATGGGCCTGGTCTGAGCTTGGCCCAGCCTGATGAAAATACCGACCTTGAGCTCAGTGGTCATGCCAGCCCAATATTAACTCGGTTCTGCGCACTTGCTCGTCCCGATTCGGTCTTCCACACAAATGATGCCTATATTTGAAATCATTTCATCATGCTTTCACTACACCTATGAAAATTCACGTTTAACTCCTCTGAATTTTCTCCATGGTTAATCTGTATTGAAAAAATTTCCATCCCTTTACCATGACGAAATGATTTTGGTTGATATGATGGTAAACTAAAGAATGAGCTGAAAACCATGTCCAGCTTTTTTGTAGAAAAGTCTTTAATATGGATCAAATTAGCTTCATGTATGGAAGCGATTCCATTAAATATATATGACTGCTGGGCTTTTATCCTTACCTTGTTATTTGATCCATTTAATTGTCCATTCTTTTGGGCTGCATTTGTTACATCAGTTTCACATTGGAAGAGGTCACATTGGTACTTCCATGAAAGCAAAATTGTATCATCTGCTGGAGCAAAGAGCCTCAAATTGGTATGCCTTGAATTTGCTTTGTTGACAAGTCTTTTTTCCTCATGTTTTATTTTTCTGACTTCTTCACTTCTTATAGCCGGTACTTTGTCATTCCTTTGTGGAGAGGAAGTGGTTATACGACAATGTTTGCTCAAGGTTATTTTCTATTGGCTTGGTTTCTTCAATTAAACAGTTATTGTTGGAAGTTGATACACAATATTTGATGAGTTTTCATATGGAAACTTTCCCCCTTTGTAAATGAAAGCTGTTCACCTAATGATTTGTCATTTTCTTCAATATTCCATCGTTCCACTTTCTTTTGTTTGTTGATTTCTAACTTCATATTCAATTTGATTGGCATAATGGAATTTGTTGATTCAAGAGACAACTTATTTACCATTGTTTCACTATTCATAGTCATTAGAATTTATTGACCAAAGGTTCCTCTTTCTAACTAGTATACTGAGTTCCATTATTATAAGATTTGTGCTTTTTGCAGTGCAGCTGCCACATATTCTTTTCACTGGTCTTGAAGATTACAAAGCAAGAGGAACCCAAGCTTCTCCCTATTTCACTGTTTCTTATTACACCGAATTTGCAGAAAACAAGGACTTGGTGCTTATTCGGGGGGATGTCGTGTTCACGAGCAAGATCAGTGACTCGGAGGCAGAATGGCTTTTGGAGACTATGCAATCTTTCTACTTAAATGATAACAGGTACAAACTGGTTGAACAGTTCAACAGAGAGACTCGCGAATTTGAGTTCAAGGACGTCTTAAAAGCCCTCGATATGCCCATCTTGTAGACTTCCCCAAGCCGAGTAAAAAAACTTTTGGCATTATCTCAGTGAATTAGAATCACAAGCACTAAAATTGCAATAAAAGAGTGAAATATTTATTTTCTCAGTTCTCTGAGATTTTTGCGCTGTATTTTCCGGGATCGTATCGAAAATGGATTCAGATGTTGAGTTTTTCTGCTTGTTTTGTTTTTCTGCTATTTTGAAACCCGCTTGCGAGGCTATGTATATAGTGATCTGCACTGTCGATTTGTCAGGAATGCGGAACTTTCATCACGGGAAGTTAAAAATGCGGTTTAGAAAATGTGGAGCAAAAAATGATGCACAAATCAGTTCTAGTTCTTGTAGTTGATTTTCGGTGATCCTATGGATGCAACTTGAGTTTAGAAAAAGAATTCATTTCATCTTGCCCTTTTGTGCTTAAAGTGGTTCTAATTTCTTGTTTGGTTCGGTTTCTCTCTTCACTGGTTTTAGCATACGAAAATGAAGTATTATTTTCAAATTACTGAGCCGAAATTTCGTCAATTTTCTACCAACGAATAATTAATTTTCTATCATTGACGAAATCCAACATCCAAATTCTATCATTTTATATTCTATTTTATTTAACCCGTCATTGCCTTGCGCATTTACAAATCAGCTGAGAATATTGCATGCATCATTTTGTGCAGCCACATAAAGGGTTCAACTTATTGGAGTAAACAGTAACAGTTCTCTTTCATTGATTCACTTTTTTACACATGAAACGGTAAATGATGTAAATTCACAAATTAAATTTTTTGGAGAATCATAAGTCTCAAACCCAAATCATATGAATAAAGATAAACAAACAATGTGGACATAAGAAAGTAGGGGTTTACTCGAACTAATCGAAAAAATCAGTGTTCGGTCAGTTTTGATTTTCAGGAAAAAAAAATTTGATTTGTCGAATTGGTTTTTTATTTCATTTTTTCTTTATTACACTATCAAACCAAAATCGATGTTTTTCAAATGAATTTTTGTTGTTAACATTGGTCCAATTTGTCATGTAACTCCTGCTGTTAGTGTGGGTGCTCTTAGTGTTTTTGGATTTTTTTAAATTTTAGACCAAAACATGGGCTCAAAAATTATTGCTAGGTATATAAAGTTTCTAAGAGAGGGTAAATCCAAAAAAAAAAACTCATAATTAAATATTTTTTAGGGCTCATAATATTTTTGTGGGTCTAGAATAAAAGTCCATCTAAGGAACTCGGAAAATCAAAAAACCGCCACTTAACCCGAATTGACTTCGGTGCACACAGAGATTTGGTCTGGATCAATTCTCGTACATTTCACTTTAAACTAATTGGTTTTGGAATTCCGCGATGAAAAACCGACCGAAATTCAACTGATCACACCCTGGTGTATCCCACGCTACATATTACATGCAAAACATAATGTTTCGTGCATTTATACTTTATACTGCTTTGTGCTTTGTGCATTTTGGATTTTTTTAAAAATTATTTCTAATTTTTTTTAAATGCATGACATTGTAATCAGATACCGGATGGAATTCGAAGCCAACCCTGCTTTTGAATTTATGGCTTGTTAGTTTAAACTTTTTAACGTTACTCCAAATTCAAAAGAAACAAAATACTTCTAGAAGGGATAGGGCGAATATGAACAATACTATTAACATATCATATTGTATATCAAGTTATACATTATATCTATGTGACATTCATTCATTTGAATACATTTCAAAATTTATAGGACTCGTTTTTATATTTTGTGTTATAATGATATGTCACGTAGGTATAATGTACAATTTGATGTGTTAATAAATTTATTTGGGTGAATATAGTAAGAGAATAGTTATAGTAGAAGATAAGATTTAGATTCCATTTGGACTGACTAAATTATTGGATTATTTTTTTGTCCTTATGTGAATTTTTTTTGTAATTTTTTGTTTTTTGTGAACTTTTTATGGATTATTGGTTCATCTCGACGAGAGTTTTCAGAAAAGTTATAAAACATTGATCAAATTTGAAAAAAATTCAGAAAAGACAAAAATAATTCAAAAATATGATTTTTTTAACTTATTCATCATCTTTAGTGACATTTTTTAAACTTTTAGATATAATTTTATATTTTTTTTATTCATTTCATCAAGATGGACCAATAATCTACAAAATATCGAGGTTAAAATAACAAATACAAAAAAAAAAAAAAATAAAGACAAAAAATAAACTAAATAAACTTGGGAGGCCAAGAATGAATAGTTTGTTTGAGTATTTTTTGAGGAGAGTATGAATGATGGTACACACGTATTACTTTTACACATCACTCAAAACGACGTCATTTTGAGTTGAGAAAAAACCAAATCTGTTTCAAACGATTTGGCTCAAAAACATATTTAATTTTTTCACAACACAAAACAATATTGTTTTAAATTATGTGACAAATAATATGTGTATACCATTTTTAGAATATGATAAATATTGTATGTAATGTCATTTTTGTGATTAATAATTACGTTCTTGTAATAAATGGAGCAATGAAGGAGCTTTGAATCATTTGTATGTAGATTGAAGAGGCAAGGTGCAAGGTGGTACCCAACGTTATTTCGAAATTGATCTTTGTACTCACAAAAAATTTACGTAAACCTCAAATTAATGTTATAATTCCATATCCAATAATTGTCCAAAATTTGATTTGGGATCTCACAATCATAGGTCTATCTATTAAAATTACAGTTAAGAGAACAAGTAGTTAATAAGATATTGGATAAAGAGAGACACAACAATACCGAGAATGGATTAAGGTTAAGGTTACATCGTGACCATTCAATCACATTTTGTCGCATAGAAAAGCTAGTGGTCATTGTACTTCCTGTTAGAAAAATATAGTTTAGGTAGAATTTGAGTTAAAATAAAAGTGAGTCTCGTATAGTTTTATGTGTAGATTCAAGTGACAATATATTTATATATATATGGAGTTTAAAATTGTATACTTGGGTGTTTCAATTAGATTTTTTCATTTTCTTTTTTGGTTAAAAAATTGGAACCTAACTTTTTGGGTTTCAATAAGTTGTGCAAAATCAAAGACTAGAGAAGAGAGAGAGAGAGACCTTGGTCGAATTTTAAAGTTCGTACTTCAGAGTGTTGAGGTCGTTGATTTGCTTTTCCATCCCCAATCTATCAATTGCATCTCTGCTTTGAAGCTTGTCGATCGTCTCCCTCTGGTTCGAAGCTTGTCTCGGTGCGATACCAGTGATCGGTTGTGGTTGGTCGCCTCTCTTCGTTGCCTCTTCTCTCTCTGTTTCAGAACGATGCAAATGAGCAATCTAAGATTTTGATTTTTTTTAAAGGCCAAGTGGGTGAGGCCCGTATGAGGGTGTGAGACGGTGTAATTTTGAGAGTGTGTATGTAGACTTATTGGATGTTATAGAGGAAGATAAAAAATAGATAAATTGGATGGAATATTAAAAAGTGAGGACAAAACAGTATTTAATTCGAACGGAAGATAAAATAAGAGAATAAAGTTATTTTGTAATTATAATAAAGAAGATGGTATTATTCTTGACTAATATTTGAGGATAACTTTTAGAGAGAGAAAAAATGTCCAAAAATAATACTCCTCCATTTTTATAAGAAAAAATATCTTTAAAAAAAATATATTTTTTAATATTTTTATACTCTCAAATCATACTAGAAGGGTCCTCCCAAAAATTGTACCCTCTGTTTGTATCCATCCAAACGGACCCTTACTTCCGTAACCATCAGGGCAAAGGCATTTTTTCGATTATTATCCAAACACAAGTACACAACCCTCACCTGTCGAGCCGCACTGAACACGATCTTCCACCGTTTCTCGTATATACATTCGCATCAGCTGATACACACAACCACACACACATTTAAAAAACATTACTGGCGCTACTGAGAATTGCCCTAGTTGATTCTTACATCGTCAGCTCCAAATCGCCATGGCTGACGCTTCCGACGACGCAATTGGTATCGAGCAGCTCTACGTGTACGGCGAGCGACTCAGCGAGGCCAAAGACAAGTCCCAGGTCCCTAAATTATCCAATTTCCAGTCCTATTTATGTCTGTATACGATTTCTAGGGTTTCTTTTAGTGATATTCAAGTTGTTATTCTCTAATTCGTAATTTGTGGAAATGGGCATTCTTTGATTACAGCATGTGGAGGACTACCGGAATATAATTAAGGCGGCCGGCAGCGACAGCATCAAGGCGATGCAGTTAGCTGCCCAGCTCATTCCTAGATTTTTCAAGTTCTTCCCTGAACTCTCGGATTCGGCAGTGGATTCCCATATCGATTTGTGTGAGGTAGATGAGCTGGGGGTCAATGGCTCTTTTTGATTGCTTAACTCGACTGTGTAATCGTGGATACACAAGCTTCATCCTAAAGGCACCAAAATTATAATTATCTTCATAGTCAGATTATATACCCCTAACGGGGCATAATTGATCACATCAGTTTTCTTAGGCACAGATGTAGTTTGATACTCTCTCATGGAACTCTCCTACTTATCGCGACCTTTAGGAAGTCGGAATGTAGTGAAAATAAGTTTTGAAATAGCAGAGGGATAATACTATAAAAGTTAGGAGAAAGTGATTTGTGCAAGTTAATACAGTCACAGTTTGGAAAACCTGGTGAGTGGAGGCTATTGAAGATGGTTTGTCCACATAAATGCTGATTCCCTTATTGATATGTTGGCATATATGATCATATTGATGCAAGTTGAAAGTGCTAAGATGATACTCTAAAGGGATGCGAAGTACTTATTTAAGGCCGCCAGCATGGACATGTTCAATTTGGCGCATGCTTTATGGAGACCAATTCGGAAAAGAGGACCACAGGGATATTTATTTTGCTTATACTCTCAAGTGTTTCCATTTATATGCCTATTGTGTTTTAAGTTGTTCTACATAATCCATGTGTTGTGGCATATCATCTGGTCTGGAGTCATATTGTCAACTCTGAATTTAGGGTTTACAAAGACAATCTTGATAATTGGCGTTGATGCAATATTATATCACTGGCATCATACATGTCATGCATGCGAACACACGTGTTTGGACAGTTGTGCGTCGCATTATAGTGTTCTTTTGAAAGTTCCATTTTTGTTTAGTGTTATCCAAATTCAACGGGAAAAGGATCAATATTTACCTTTTGATGCTTTTCACAATCCAAGTATTGAGCTTACCGTTCCATTCACCAAGTGATCAGTTTCAAGGAGATTAGGGATTCAGTTATTTTGTTGTAAGCTTGAGGCCCCCCTGTTTTTGAATTTAGTGATGCATGCAGTAAAGAGTATTGGTCTCTATTAATCAGTAGAAGATATCACTTAAACTCTTTGAAGTACAATACTGTAGACATTCGCAGTAGTGCCGTTATAGATATATTGCTCTTGATTTCAGCCTTGAAATTTGTGGTTCATAAAAAATTACAGGTTAGGGTGCAGGCAATTCGCGGCCTTCCTCTTTTTTGCAAGGATACACCAGAGCATCTTTCTAAAATCATAGACATTCTTGCACAACTCCTTACAGCTGGTAAATTTACTGTTTCCAGCTGTGCTTTTGATGTCATGTACTGTTCTTTGTCCAAATTTAACTCTAGTTTTCTTGACACTTGTAGAAGAAAACGTGGAGCGTGACGCAGTGCATAAAGCCCTGTTGTCCTTATTGAGGCAAGATGTTAAAGGTAAGTGTTTTGTCCACTTCAATCTAATTGGTTTGTGTCGTCATTTAGTGGACCTGGTTATTTTCTGAATGTGTATCACAATAAGTGGACCTGGTTATTTTCTGAAAATTTACCATTCCTTGCATGAAATTATTTATTAGTGCTAATTCCTGTTAGTGATGATTATCGTTTTTGTAGTAATCAATAGTGCATTTATAATGCTATACATTTGAATAGTGTCATGCTTACTCTGTACCTATAATGTGTAACACGGGCATGCAATATGCAGCAAAAGCCTATGCTTGCTCTATGGGCTTAGAAGATTAGAGAAGGTCAATATTTTTTGTTTGGGTAGAGGTTTCGAACGGGCAAGAGCTGTTTGATTTTGTAGGACTTCTAGTAGGTTCTCTGCCCACTATGCATTTGGCTCCACACCTCGGATCTTCTTTTAGGGCAAGGTGGTGTGGGCTGTAGTTGAGCAGTTTCAGAAAAGAGTTGTTTGGTAGAAGCGAAATTTTTTTGAAATGGGGCAACGTCTCATTAATTGAAAGCTCTTTGTCTAGTCTCTTTTTTCAGCGAGAAGCTTACGAATGTCTACCAACTTCACGTCCTTTTTACCTATTCTGGCGAGCAACGATTGTCTCAGTTAATGAGGAACATCAGTTAACGAGGAACTTTTGTGGAAGGCTTGGTAAATGAATTTAAATATCATCTTTTTAATGGAAAGTGTGTATGCTGATAGAGGTTGAGGGATTGGGTCAGGCTCTTCCTCCAGTTCTATCAAGCATTGATGGGTAAGTCTTTTTGGGGATGTGTTGAGGAAAGTGGGTGAGTGTAGGTGTTTGGTGTGTGTGTTGAAGTGAAGACTAGATGATGGAGAGTCCGGATCTCCACATGGTGTGGATGTTCTGAACCCCATTAGCAATGGGTCGTTTGATTTAGCAACAACGCCGTGCTTTAGCTTGGAGATGTCAGTAAATTCTGTCCGATTTTAAAAACCATGATATACTTGAGCTTGGAGGCGGAAGCAACTCGATTTGGGCATGATTTATGGTGCAAGGATGTTCCTCTTTGAATAGCTTTTCGGTATTTGTATCGCATAGCAACTTAAATGAAGGTTCTGGTGGTGGACTATCTATCGCAGGATGAATGGGCCACAATCTTTTTCAGATCATCACTTGGTTGAAAGTTGGAGTGGTGTCTCTCTAGGGGTGGATTGCGATCCCAACCACCAAGAAGAAAGGTGGAGGCAGGCGGATCGAGTCTTCTCAGTTAGATCTTTTCATTTTCCCATTTGGAGGGGTGGGGAAGTTCTTTTCACTGGAATATCATTTGGAAATGAGCGCTTCTTCGAAGGTGGTCTTTTTTCTAATATGGACTTGATCATTAATTCGGAGAATTTGATGAAGATGGTTTACAGATGTTGTATATGTTGTAGATAGACTCTGGGGGGCATTTTCTTCTTCATTTTGTGGTGGCTAGAGTCTTTTGGAATATGGTTTTGATTTCTTTTGGGATTATTTGTCAAGACCTATCCAACCATCATTGAGTGTCTGGGCACACCTGCAAACGAAGAAGGAAGCAATGTGCTTGTATTATATCACCCTTGTGCGTATCATGTGATATTTGTGGATCGGAGGAATAGGCTAAGTTTTTAGGGGGCTTGTTCAGATGTTTAGGAGCTCAAATTGAGCATCTGCGTTGGCTTTTATTTTTGCTCAAGAATTTATCTTTGGATCCTGCTTTCTTCTTGTATGTTTCATTTGTGAGCTCGGACTTTGGTGTTGAGCCTTTCCGTTATGCTTTCAGCTTTTGTACAAAATGGTGCACCCCTTCTGGCTCCTTTTGAGTTTTACACTTTTCCTTGTTTTGCAGCGTCTTTAACGGCCTTGTTTAAGCACATTGAGAGTGTTGATGAGCCAAACACAGATGAAAATCTTCGTGAAAATCTCCGCGAGAGGACTCTATGTTTTGTTAGAGATAAGGTGCGAAATCAACTCCATTATCATTGTTATTACATTACTTGTTGAGACGCTTTGGGTGATTGACTAATTTTCTTGCAGGTTTTCCCTCTAAAAGCTGAGCTCTTGAAGCCTCAGGAGCAAATGGAGAGGCATATAACTGATTTGATTAAAAAAGTGAGCTTATGATTTTGTTTTCCTGAACTTTTTTAAATGCTATTGTACTTAGTATTTTTATTTTCTAGGTCCCTGACTTTGGTGTATTGTATATCAAGTAAACTCATTTACCTATAATTTTGATGGAAGATGCAAGACATTTGATCAACTACTATTGCAGAGTTTGCAAGATGTGACGGGAGCAGAATTCAAAATGTTCATAGATTTCTTAAAAAGTTTGACTTCATTTGGAGAGAGAGCCCCTCCAGAGCGCGTGCAAGAACTTGTTGAAATTATTGAAGGGCAAGCTGATCTAGATGCACAGTTCAATGTGAGTTTTATTTTTATTGTTTTCTTGAAAATTGAATTGTTTCATGTTTGATTTGAAAATGGCATTTTGGTAAGTCTGTCTCTAGTAATTTTACTTTGATGTTACTGAGATGGATCTTTACAGACAACAGTTTTCCACCCTCCGGTTCCCTTTATTAGGCAGCCAATTTGTAGTCAAACACAGTGCCACTACTTAGGTGGTCTATTTGATTGAATTTGAAACTCTTGCACATGAAACCATTGATTATAATCTAGCAAAAGGGTGTAGAACTACGGCTATTGGCTCCTCGTTTTTATTTCTTTGTTTCAATATGAATACCAACTCCAAATTTGCTTTACAGTCTGATTGCATGTTTGTGGACAAACAAAACCAAACAAAATCAATTGGGGTCAGTTACATGAATTTGTTTTCTCCAATGAATTTTGTTGCAGGTGTTGTGCAAACCCTAAATCCTTTCGAACTACTGCCCCTAAGGTCAATTATAGTCTATTCCTCCCCTTAGTGCTACCATCTACATCGACCAATCTCCGATAGACATGTCCAAACCATCTTAATCTATTCACGTTTCTAGACAATTGGATTTATTTGCTTTGTGTTTTGTATATGTTGTTGACCCCCTAAATGTTCAAGAAAAACCAGATAAGGTGCAACTGTGCTAGATTGATTTGAACCACCGGAAACTTTGGATGCTATAGTTTTTCAGTACTCGGTAGTATCAAAAAAGAGAGAAGCAGTATTCTAATATTTGACAAAAAAAATTGTGCTCAACACTCTTAGTGCTCTCTGGCCTGTTGGGCCATTTATCACTGGGATTTATAGGGGACACGTCCTGCCCAATATTTGGGTAGTGTGACAAAGACCATGGCTGCAGCATGATTTTCCTATCATTCTTCTGGTAAGCCTTTTATGTTGTTTCCAGTGCATGTTAAGGGGTTTGGAGTGCAATGATCCCATCCAAATGTAACTTTTTGTGGAGATTTGAGTCTTGGGAAGAGCCATTAATAGTTGGTGACAAGTGGAAAAAGGCTTGTGAATATCTGATGTTTATGCAAGAGGGCGGGTGAGATGATACAACTGCTTTGATTTATTATGACTGGAGAGGTGTGCTGCCTTATGATCCATTTACTTCTCTTAAGAGTTTTTGGGATGATTCTGAGCTCAAGTGGAAGTACAAATGTACGTCAAAAAGGGTGGCTTTACCTGCGAGGTTGTGTCCAAATACTAGTTTGATTTTGTTGAAAATTGTCCTTTAGGCTTTGACAGTGCTTTTTTTGTTTTTTTTTCCCATAGACGATGTGGGTCACTTCAGACATCAGATGCATGTACTTCAAGTTTATTAGAAAGGAGTAAGAGGGAAATAGTATTACCCTTTCAGAGCTTAAGTGGTGCTTATTTTGAACTCTGCTTCCCTTTGTACTGTGGTAGATGATAGAGGTTCACTTCTGACATCAGATGCATTTACTTTTTATTTCTTACCAAGGGAGAAAATGATTCTCGTGTAGCCCTTTCAGAGTTTAGGTTGTGGTTACGTTGAACTATTTTGGGTAATAGCTTATACTATGTTTGCTTCTCTTAATACCTCTTTTCTATTGTCATTTTCATCAATAAGGATGGTGTGGAATGAAAAGTTGATGTCTTGTTTTTGCTGTGCAGAAAAATCTTTAGTTTGAGTGTATTCTCATAGATTTCCATTGCCTCTTGATGTTGTGATTCCTATGTTATATAGTCTTTGCTGAAATGGATTTCAAAATGCAGGTTTCGGATGGGGACCACATCGATAGATTGATATCCTGCCTATTCATGGCTCTTCCTTTTTTCGTGGTATGTCCTCCGTCTATATTTTAGGTTTTCCGTATTATGTCTAAACCTTATATTTTTATACTATACTGAACCCTTTTTTTGCTCAGCGGGGTGCATTGCCCAGCAAGTTTCTCAATTATTTGAACAAGCACATTTTGCCCGTCTTTGATGAGGTAACATGAAGCCTTCCATGTTCTTACCATCATGTGATTTAGTTATTGGCCTTCGTTTACTATGCATTTTGAGTATCTTGTATTTAGTGCCCATTTGTGGATGTGAAGGTGAGGCATCTCCCTATTGGGTCTAATCTTAAGACCGTAACGTAATGATGTTGGTCAAAACTTAGATATCCTGAATGCTTCTGACATCTTACTTCCTCCTCTTCAATTCTTCGTTCTTCTTTGTCACATCCTTTATGCGGTGCGGTACCAAGGGAAACTTACAATAGGCCTTCCATCGGCCTTTTTGATTGACCTTATGCTGGTAGTGTGCCCACTAACCCTGATACCATGTTTGCATTTACTTGTTGCTTGAACCTTAAATGGAGTATTGGATTCTTCTCCACAATGATTCAACTAATGTATTATGAATCAGAAAATCTCTGTTCATTCACGAGTGATGAATCTGCAAACATTGTATACTGCTTATTGAGAACAATTTTGTGCATGGGTTGAACCCATCAGATTACTTTGGTATTCATTTGCGTTTTGAATCACTGATTTGACAAAATATCAATGTCAAATCCCAAACAGTTGTTATAGGCATGTATTAAACCTGTCATTTCAATGAGCGAAATTTTGGTTCAATGTTCGGCTTTCCCCTCACCTTGAGTAAAAATTGATTAGTTGTCCTTGCTGACTCGTTTCCCTGAACTGGGAAAGAAATCATTTATATTTCCCTCATTTAAATTAGTTTGGTTCGGGGCCCATGTGCAAATGATGTAGTTTTCTAACTATATTGAAATCCTGTAAATAGCTTGAGTCTCTGGTTGCTGACTGTATACCTGGTGGGTGGTTCCAATAACCGAAAGAAACAACACATGGTACAAACGAGCCAATAGAGATCCGTTGTGAGGTACTTATAGTACCCTAGACTTCTGCTTATGCGTCAAGTTTGCTTTGTTTACATGGCGCAAGTTAGCCTTGCCAATCATAAAGATGTGTTTCTTGGAAATTTGTAGAACTTGTTCAGAGGTCTTAATGTAAAGAATTTGGGTGTTGTTGCAAAGTTGTGCTAACAACGCCTTGAAACCATTTCAAATTGTGTATTATCTGCTAATTAAATTTGGGGCTCTGACCCTATTTGTGCTATCCTTTTGTTTTAATTTATCAGCTTCCTGAAGAACGCAAAGTAGACTTGCTCAAAAACCTTGCAGAAAGTTCACCATACACCACAACGCAAGATTCACGTCAGATTCTTCCTTCTGTTGTTCAGCTACTAAAGGTGAACCCTTTGTCCAGGTTAACTACATGGATTTTAGAAAGCCCAAAAACGATGTGCATAAAGCTCATTCCTTCATTGTGCTCTTAAAGGTATAAATGTATAGAGATATGTACGTAACTATGTTGATCATTAAGTTGGGCCATGCAAGACGAAGTTGTTACTTTTTTTGTCAGTGAATGTTATGTTGTTGATCTCCTCATCAGAATTTATAGGTCTTCTTCATGTTTCAGTGCTTTCCATTTTGATATTAATTTTTGTTAATCCGATTCTAGTATTAGGAAATATGAAACCTTATTGTCTACGAATTGGTATATTTTAGTTTTTTTTCATTGCGCCATCAACTTTTTTTATTCGTAGAAATACATGCCACGGAGAAAATCTGGAGAAGAAACAAACTTTACTTACGTGGAGTGCTTATTGTACACTTTTCACCATTTAGCAAACAAGGTAAGTAGTTATTAGTTATTACTGGAGAGTCATCTCCCTTCGTACTCCACGTGTCTGTAGTCTTTGCAGGTGAATTTTTAAATGTTATTGGTTGTGCAGGCTCCAAATGCCACTAATAGTTTATGTGGTTACAAGATAGTGACTGGCCAACCCTCTGATAGGCTTGGGGAAGACTTCTCAGAGCTTAATAAAGATTTCACTGAGAGGTGATTGCTACATTTGACCTCTTCAATTTGCATATAACAGAAACTATAGATAAAAAAGGAAAAGAAAACATGTACTTTTTATTGGGGCATGCCCCCATCCTATCTCTCCAGCACCTATTTATGTGGGATCTACTACCATTAGTGTGGACCCTACACAAAGGTGGGGTGAAGAGATGTGGTAGGAGCAATCAACAATAACAATGAATGATCTCTTGGATTATGTCCCATTACTTGGTATTTATGAGCATAAGATATGTGTTTGTTGTTTCACCCTCCTTTCTTTTCGTATACATCCTTCTTCTGTCCTTTATGTATACCATTCTTGGCCAAATTATGCATTCGTACTTCTCAGCATCCCTCATTTCGGTTTCTCACTCTCTCGGCTTCGACTTCCAAACATGTGGCTGAGTCCACGTAAATCAGTATTAGGGTGGCCAATGTTCTCCATGGGGGAAAGGTTCTGATTCAATATTCCTTTGGATGCCTATTATTGTAGTTGGACCTTATATCTGGAATTAATTGATCGGGCTTGATGTCCATAGTTATCAAGTGCACTCAATTAAAGAAACAAAATAAAAAACATGTGGTATGCAGCGGTGATTCAATGCACATTGTACTAATTTTGGAAACTTAAAACCTGGGTTAACTTTGCACTCAATGAAACTTGTGATTTGCACTCGTTTTTTTCACCTCTGGAAATGGTTGCTATTACAATCCTTTCGTGCACAATGCATCAATTTCCTCTAAATGATCAAAAAGATAATAATTATATCTGAGAGGCACAATCAAGAACTAGAAAAATTTGATGTTATGGCCTTCCAGTTAGTGGCATATCACGCATGTTCATATTGGAAGGTAGCCATTCAATTCATATTTTGGAGGTGTATTAACTGAAGATTCTGCAATGTTTGGTGTAGATGAGATCATTCACTTCATCCTCGTTACGAGTTAGTGGTAAATATATGACTAAAAAAATGAACATAACTTTGCAGACGTGATGACTAATGAGCCCGTCTTATTTGTGTTTTAGATGTGTGTTGCTGAATCTCCTATTCGAATTGTGAAAGTTTTGAAATTGGTATTGCTAATATTCATATTTTGCAAAGAACTTTCTTTGGCTGGCGTTCTAGGTTCAGAATTTCAGGTACAACTGGAAAGAAAGAAGTGGTGACTTTGTGCTCATGTTACTTTCTTCAATCTGCTTTTATAGACAACCTGTACCATTGCAATTTCACAATCTGCTTCTTTGGTTTCGGTCCAGGAAATAAGAGATATGTTTAAGGTCTATCATGGTAGGAAGGTGGTAATTCAGTTTGGCGGTTTCTGTATTGAATTACTAATGAGAGGAACCAATGCCAAAATGCTTCAGACGGAAAAATTAATGGGCGGGGTGAGTCCAAAATGTGGAAGTCTCAAGTTTATTTGGCGGTCAAGCTATCATGGTCGTCTTTAAAGGTTATAGATAGTGATTTGACTGCTTATTAATTCATCATGGTAATCGTGCACATATTAAACTGTTCATGCCATACGGTGCGACCAGAGCTAACACAGTTAACAAGGGGAAACCTTCTACTTGGACCACTTGGATGGGTTGGTTGGTTTGAATGCTGTCTTGCTTTTTTTGGTCCATTGTGTGATTTGAAAGTTCTATTGACCCACGTAACTCAGCAGCCCTTTGCCTTGGTGGCACTTTGAAAATTGGATGGTACAAACTATTTGGTATTCACATTTTCTCCATTCATGCATCACTCTTCTATCCTTTGCTGGATCGCTCACCCCTTATTCCTCACCCCATCTTGGGATCTATCACCTATGAAACTTCCTTAATTCTGCTTACGATTGATGTGTATCTGCTGCAATATCCTATATCTTGGATTAAGATTCTCATCTTCTTTTGGACGACAACAAGGAATTGTGATTATGCTGGCTTCGGGAGGCACTGAGACTTTGGAGAAGTAGACACTGTTCATAAATTCTCTCGAACTTCAGTGAAAGTATTTCAATGGCCAGCTTTGGATGTCAATGGCTTTTCTCTGAGAAGTATAGCGACAGTAATTTAGCTAAATTCAGGTGACTTTTAAACTACGGGTGAGTTTGACAAAACCATAAAGCACATTTTGGGATTGATTTGGTATAGATCCAGTATGCAGCCAATTGCTGCCCCAGTTCAATTAACTTCAAACTATTTTGGCTGCCTGAATTTGGGTAGGAAGGGACTAGAGGTGGTCTTGGTTCCGATTCCATCACTGCACCTTGCTATTTGGTGTTGTTTGTCACCTTGCCAAACTCTCATGGTGGTGTTGTTGACAAAGGAGTTGTCTTTGTGAACCGAGAAAGAATCTGCGGTTATCATGGTCGACTCTGAAACTTCGTCAATTGTCATTGGTCTCTTCATCTTGCATGATTGAAGACTCATCCATGTTTGCGGTGGAAGTTACCGTAATGATCTTTCCAATGCGTAACATGAGTTTTTTGACAGCATCCTGTCATTTTTAATTGAGCAAATATGCTGTAAGGCTCTGGTTGGTATTTTGAATGGTTGAGGGAAAAGGGAACAAGAATGTAGTATTCTTTCTGTCCAAATGGAACCATCTCTACCTTTTTGGGTTGTTTATAATCAGTCAGCATTTGGATGGGCCTGTCTCGATTCATGCGTCACAATCTCTACTAGCCAGTACATGGAGTGCTGGGTGGATGGGGTTATGATACCTAATTAACAGTACGTGCAAAGCATTTTGTTATTCTTACTTGCACATACTATGTGACCAATTTACGCAGCAAATAGCAACAAATCGCTTGTGATGTCCTATTATTTGACGTGGAATGCTCTTGAAAATTGTTCATATCTACTGAGGCACTTCTGGTTTATTTTCTACATTGCTCGTTGGTGCTACCATTGATTTCCAGTGGGTTTTATTTGCATCTGGAGAGTTTAGTTGATATCTGTAAATTTGGTTGATGAGACAGGTTAAGTAGCGTTGAAGAGCTAGCCAGGGCTACCATTAAGAAATTGACTCAGGGTATGGCTGAGAACAACAAAGCAATGGCTTCTGCTAAGACTGATGAAGCAAAGGCTAGCATTGTAAGTGGAGAGGTTGCGTAATCTCGTGTAAAGTTTTAGGCTTATTAACATTTAGCTGACAAAGATGGTGTATAATCTGCAGAAAGCTCAAAAACAGAACACTACAACTGGATTGCGAACCTGCAATAACATTTTGGCAATGACCCAGGTCTGGAAAGCAATTTTATCTTTTGGCTTTTGAGTACATGTTCATTTACGTGGTACTGATTTTCTGTATAATGTTTGACACTCAGCTGTTGCATTCAAAATCACCTTCATTCATTGGTGATAAGAGAATCAACCTTTCTTGGAAAGAAATAGTGAAAGCCTTGCCACCTTCAGCCACTACTGCAGCTGGGTATGTTAAACGTCTTTTTTTGCGAAAAAATCAAAGTAGCTGGTTATTCTGAAACAGCTATTCTCATCCAAAAGATCACCCATTTCCTCAAAGATGAACTAAAGTGAAAAACAAGAAAAACAGCTTTTCTTTTTCTATTTGTGAACAATTTCGATAATAATTGAATCTTCTTAGGAATCAGATTCCACCTTTTTATTTGAATTATATGGCATTGTCAGCATACTCTCTCAATTTATTATGGTTATTGCAATTATTATTATTTTTATTTTTTATTATGTAGAGAGAAACGTCCTGCAAATGCTGCCAACGGTTCGGATAGCAATACATCGAAAAGGGGTCGTGGAGCTGGTGGCATACAGAATCAGCTCGTTAACAGGGCATTTGAAGGTGTATCGTATGGAGGAAGAAGTGGTACAAGAGGCAGAGGCCGGGGTTGGGGTGGACGTGGTAGAGGAAGAGGCTACCGGTAAGCTTTGGTCTAATCCAGATTGACAAAAGTTGAGGATGCGTGTGAGTTATTAACCAGAAGGATGCGAGCAAAGAATGGTAAGAGTGTATTGTTATTA
This sequence comes from Arbutus unedo, assembly GCA_014822125.1. Lineage (NCBI taxonomy): Eukaryota > Viridiplantae > Streptophyta > Magnoliopsida > Ericales > Ericaceae > Arbutus > Arbutus unedo. The sequence continues at coordinate 35,494 of JABCMJ010006947.1, forward strand.
TTACAAATTCTTGTCTACTGTAACAAATTTTGATAACAGTTGGCAGGTTTTCTTTTTCGTTATCGGATGTGAATTTCTTCTTACACTGGAGGTTTGTGTAATTGGATGGGCTTTTGTTCAATGGTCAATACCTTTATTTAATTTGGACCATGCAATTGAAGCAAACAATAAGCAAGCTGCAAAAGTGTTGCTCCATCTAATTTCTCTGGAGGTTGAAAGGTTGATGCTAGGCATTGTGGTTCCAATTTGACTAGGTTGTGTTTTCCTTGTGGATTTGTAGAGGGATTGAGGGTGAGAAATTTATTTGGGTTTTCATGTAAATTTCATTTTCCGCGGTGAATTTCTTCACCGGTCCATAATGCAAACAAAATCAGATATTATAGAAGAGAGATTTATTATAGATGGGTGGATAATTATAGTTTGGTTTGAGTATTGTTTGAGAAAGAAGAATATGATAGATATGGGTAGATTTTCTTTTAATACCTAAGGTGTTCAGTTAGATTGGACTAGTTCTTGAGGAACTAAAATTAACGTTCGGGCAAATCTTCAGTGGTCTCAAGCAGGGAGGAGTTAGGAATTTCACTACGCAGGGATGAATATGTATTTGAGACCTTAAAAAAATGCATACCAAATTTTAACGAAAATACATTAAAACTCAAAATAATACAAAATAGAAATACTGCAAGCATAAATAATAAGTTTTTTTACAAAGTAATAGATTGCAAAAAGAGTAACGATTCACCTTAGTCTATCTAGTAAAACAAAACATCTTGAATTGCACTCGATGCTCTTTCATGTCACTAAAAGCATCGATTATAGAATTAGTCTAAAATCTTCTTACAATATCCCTTTCTATGTAAGTAATCAAGAAACTTGCTAAAAGTTCATCCTCTATTTTGTTGCGGAGTCTAATTTTCACACATTTTATAGTTGAAAATGCACGTTCCGTTGTAGCTGTTTGAATTGGGAAAGTTAGTTGAATCAACTTGTAGATCAGAGGATATATCAAACTTTCTTGTTTTTACCAACACTCCATTCAACTTAGAAATTGTTCACAGATTTTGAAATTCCGGATGATTAGAAACGTCAAGCTTATAATTTTGCAATTGAAATTTCAAATGTAGTTTTTCTTATTCTATGAAATCCTTAGAAAGCGACGACCATGATCGTCTTTAAGAAATTGGTTTTTCGGAAGTGAGGTTGATATGGCCCAACTTCAAGATAACCCTGAATAACCTCATCACGTAGAGATGTCAAAAGTTTCAATATTGGTTCTTATAGCTCCAAATTCCTTACGAAAGTAAATTTATCAAATTCTTGTATTTCAACTCTAGGACTTTAATTAAGAGGGCGATGTCCGAGTTCAACTGTTAAAGTTTCACCAATATGAGTTGAAGGTTCTGTGTTTGTACAATTTTCATTTTGAGAACCTCTCTTTTTAAAGAAAGAGTCAATTATTTTTGCACCAATGATTACTTGACAATAGAATATGATTGTTTTGAAAGAATAAGCGAACTAAATTAAATAATAATATACTCTCAAAATTCTATACCCCATGCTTCATTTCCTTTCAACTCAAGAAGACTGTGTTGTGACAGATATCATACTCAACTCACATTCTCTACATTCATCACTTACCTTCAGAATGAGCATTTTTCAATAGAAATATTGTCACGCCCTCGATTTTGGATACTAAAAATATTCACAT
>JABCMJ010006948.1:0-22613 GCA_014822125.1 Arbutus unedo
AACTGTGTAAAACACAGAACTCGATTCGGTTTCGGTAACATTGTTTTCATTTTTCGTATTTCGATTCTTATATTATATCGTTATTCCTATGCACAAACAAACATAAGATAAAAGCGACTATTTTACTAGTAGTCCTATCCTATCCCCGGAATCAAACAGATCCTTTGTTATCAAATGGTCTAATACGGATGGACCAGGCGTGTGATAAACTTAGCATCAAATATATGAATTTTGACATAATCTTCAGTATTATCCCACACCTTACGATGATATAACAAATGATTCACAAGTCAACTCCCATAGAGAGAGACATGCATGTATGAGATACCTTTCAAAAAAATTATAAATTATAAATTCAAATAACTTTCAAAAAAATCTTTACGTTTCTCCAAACGACCCTAATTTAATTTAAGTCAAAATATAAATAAAAATGTCATAATAGAATTTCTGTAATGAAATAATCTTAAATTTATAAGGGAAGAAGTAACTTTTAAAAATTTAAATAAACATTTAAATCTCTCTTGATTTGGTTAGAAGTGTAATTAAACTCAATCTGATATAAGACCAAATCAAGGCTTTGAATAAGTCTTAAAAAAAAAATACTCGGATTTTGATTTCGAGTCAGAGTTGGGAGATGCTCTAATAAGATTAAAAAACAGACCAATAAAAACTAATTAAATAGGCTATCGTGTCATCATTCAAATAAAAATAATAAAAATTCTTGTGTTATCTCTTTATAAAATTATGATTAAGAATCCTTTAAAAAAAACTAAAAGGCTCAAATTAAGAACTAATATATTAACTCTTCCTAAAAGATAATTGAAAACAAAATAATAATAAAAAAAACAATTGTAAAACAAAGTAAATCAATCTAATATTTGTGGTACAATAATATATTTAGAGTAACTAAGGTCCGTTTGTTAGCAGTTAAAATTATAAGAGGAATATAATAAAATATTATTATAGATAGGTGAATAGTTATAAACAATTTGTTTGAGTATTTGTTAAGAAAAGAGAATATGATAAATATGAGTATATATATATCATTCTCGTAATTAATAATAATATTTTCGTAAATAAAAAAAGAATGTAGAAAGAGAATAAAATATGAATAGCGATAGAGGTGTCTAAGCAAATTTAAAAAAAAAAAAATCGGATCAGAGATAGATCCAAGTATTTTCACCTCATTCTCCGACCCGCTTTTAAATCATTATTAAATATATATCTTCTATTTTTTTTACTTTAAATATAAATAACTATATAAAATTAAATTTTCTTAATTTTATATTCTATCCTAGTGTTTCTAATTTCATATAAGTACGTTAATTATTTGAACAATTTAACTATGTTATTTTTAAGCTCCAGATTATGCAACTTTATTTTATGTTTGAGCTCCAAATTTTGTGCTTGATAAGTTAAATTTTTGTTGTTGTATTATGTTGCTTATATTTGTGCAACTTGTATAGACTTATAATTGTGAATTTGTGGTGGTGAATTAATCTTTCTTTTCTATTAAAAAATAGAACGGGACAAGAATTTTCGATCCTTGTTTGGAGCGGAGATGGAGGGTGAAAATGAAATCCATTCCCCGTTAAAAAAAAAAAAAAGCACAGGAATGGCAGCAAATTTCAAATTTGGGAATAAAAAACAGGAAGAGTCAAATTAGTCTAGGATCTGGTTCGCTGCCATTCCTGGATTGGCAATAGAAATAGAAAAAAGAAGAACCCTAAAGAATCAACTCAATTAAGCAACCACAAAGCAAGTAAATGTGTCACACGATTCCTATATGTTTACAGTTGATGAAATCCATTTGCATAGATATAAATTGTTCACACAAGGAAAAGAATGTTAGAATATATGCATTGACTAGTTGGCTTAGCTCCTCTCAAGTGTGAAGATCACCTGGCTTTAATTCTTTTCAGGCAGCGGCTGTTTGGCGTTCCCACCGGCTTCTGCAGCTTCTGCTTCCTTCCCATTTTTCTTTTCATATACTAACTTCAATTCCTCCAAACGCTTTGATACCTGATCATTAACCATATTTTTAACAAACCAAAATCCTAGTTAATTGATGAAAACATATAGAACTGGTAAACCCTTGGCGAAAGCAATATACCACCGGCGATCAGGTAGACGTATGAAAAGAATTAACGGGACTTGTAACGCAGTTTGAACAGAGCTCTAATACCATGTAAGCACTCGATATCGCAAAAGCTAGAGCATTAGACAACGAGCGCAAAACAACATAAATCAAGCAATTTAACAAGAACATTCCCAAAAATAGGTAGACTGTAAAACTTCTAAAAGATCTTCTTGCAATATCGATCTATCATTCTCATTCTCATATCCCAGAGTCAAGTGACATTTTGGAAATTTGACCAAAAGACATGAACTACTTTGACTCCATTTTCACTGGAGTAAATATGATATGTTGAGACAAAAAGAATTGCAATTCACTACAGAACCTAGAAAGGCGGTTCAAAGAGGAATAGTGACCGAACCATTGCAGCATGATTGCATGACGAGAAAGATGTGCAAAAGAAGATGAATGGCACAAATGGAGACAGCATACTACTAGCAACGGGAAAGGAGATCCTTAAAACGAAACCCATTGAACTACCATGTGTTATGTTTGCAGACACTGGAAAGAAGTACAATTCAAGAAGCCAGATTGTCGGCAGCTGAATCTTTTCACCCGGCAAACTATTGATAAAGCGAGGAGAAAAGTCTAGAGAGGGAGAGAGAGAAAACCTTGATCGAGTAGGCCATGGGTAAGAGAGTATCTGGGTTCATTGCATCTTCGGGGAAATTACGCAGAGCGTGTATGAGTTTCTCAAAAGGTAATTTTACCTGAGAAACCAATTCAATCCTTTAAAAAAGCAGGATATAAGTAGCAATTAGGATCTAAAGGAGACAGGCAGTAATAGAAACTTACTAACTCATCATGGCAATATTTCAATAGGGCCAAACCAACTTTAAAAACAATTTTAACACCCTGGGCCAAAAGGAAAAATGTCATTCAAAACCAAATGAAAGTACTACTGAGGAAAAGACGTTAACAGTGAAGATTACTAACCTCATGGAGAAAAACATCCCAAATTCGAAGAGCCAAATGAAATGGGAACGAGTATGAGAAAACAGTTATGAACCACTGACTTGCATACATGCTAGGATTTATCATTTCTTGGGTAAAATGCTCTCCGACCTTGGGCAAGTGATCTCTTACTAAACTGTCAAACTGGAAAAGATATTGCTGTACCAGCGGCAGCCCAACCTACTCCAGAAGCATAACAAAAAAAATTTCACAACTCAGGGATGCATTTAGCAACACTCAAAAAAGGTAGCCTTTTATATGATAATGAGCCAAGTCCAGTCTGACAGCCAGTGGCCGATTCAGAAATTTATAGAATCGGGGCACTTATTATATTAACTAAAACGATGGAATTTCTTCACATGATCCCTACCCCCCTGCACTTTCCACTGTCTGTTATTAAAGCCATCATTGGCTTGTATAGGGCACAACATACCGTGACATGCATCAAATACAAAATAAAAAACAAGCTCAGTAAGTCAGTTTTATAACTTATTTCAGGAAGTTACTGACAGCGGTGCTTCTTCGCAATACTTGGTTAAAAATTCATACCTACCAGCTTCACCAAGCATCCTCTTATGTTCTCTGTTAGAGCCCTACATTTTGCTTTACAAAAACTTAATTGAACTACGGCATTTCCTAACAGTGTGACGTAAAGCAGGCCTTTGTCACTCGATTGACCAAATAACATGTCTAGCAGCCTTAAACTGCATACCAAAGACTGAATTCGTGTTGCCTAAGAACAGAAATTACCAAATATAACCCTTCCATGGGGGCATGGACAGCTCCTTTGAGTAATGCAACTAATAACCAAAATGCATCTTCTTCACTCATATAGAGAAGCAAAAGGCCGGCTACAAATCCCATTCCCTGCGTTTATAAAAGCTCAAAACCATTAAGCAATCTGTAGACGGTATACAGCACAAAAGTGGAATATCTCGTCTATGAGATGCAAACCTGAACATAACCAACATCCCGATCATACACAGAATATGCCTTCAGAACGTTGTAGAGAGACCTTTGACCAGGTCCATGTCTCTGCTGGAAGAAAACATGTGAAGGGAAGGTTCGAGATATATCGCGAATGATATCCAATTCTGAAGCGGATGTCTCGTATATTACTAGTTGCTGCAACAAAGGAACATTTCCATCAATATAATGACAATGATGATGGTATTTGACAAATAAGTGAAGGGAGGATCACACATAGACTGAGAAATCAATGTAAAAGAATCATAGAACTGTGCAATGCCAAGGAAGAATACCAGGGTCATGCAATTAGGCCTGCATCCCAACCCAAGTAAGTAATAGTTACCAACCCAGATCACAACCCACCTGACTTCACTATATCAACAATCTAAGGAAACAACGGCATGTTTATTTCGGGATCATCCTTATAGATGATTCTCAGCTTGTGTTGGCTAAAAGTGTAGTAGGCTTTAAATGCAACCCACACTACTAGGTTTTTCAGACCAAGTACAACCCTGAAAGCAGGTAATCTGAAAAGAAATACATCCAAATCTGCTGTCAAGATGAACTGGTAATCAGCAGGAAATAGACTGAAACCTGAAATATTATTTGTTCTGATAAGTACATAAAACCTGAAATATTATCTGCTCAAGACGTCAAAAAAATTGGGAACTTTTGCAGAAGTTCCCAAACCCACTAGGATGGGCTGTCACTTCTGTTTTCTTTTTTTTGCTCAGCGTCACTTCCGCTTTCAGTAATCCAGTGGAACAACAGTTCCCAAAGCCTCAACTAATCCCATAAAATTTGGAACAGGAAATCGATATTCCAGAAAAATGCAGCTCAAACTTAAAACGAAATGCAAAGTCAGTCAAACCCAAGATTGTGATTCACAATCACTACAAGGACAAATTCAAAACACACAAAAAAACTATAGTACAAATGGCATCACAACTTTATAACTTCGGCAGTAGTCACCAGTCATCATCAAGATTGCTGCTCCTGCTTCAGAGTTTAAAGGGAGCTATCACCTCAGGGTGGGGTCATGTAACTGGTGCTGGCATGTTAGCTTAAAGTATTCATATGTTCTTAGAAGGAACAAAAACATTCTATGTGAAAGGTAAACTAAGTGAAGCTACATATATACACGAATGCAGCTTGTGCTTGGTTATGAGAATCTAACATGGACTCTTTCCCATCAACTGGACATATAGCACAGACCAGGAACAAGGACCAAGATATATAGGAATGGGAACTACTCTTTTTGGTCCGGAATTGGAGTAGGCAATTGCAGCAAGAAAAGCAACATTCCCGTTCCGGCATCTAGCTTACGTTCCTCATGTACCATTTAGACCGCCTAACTCCATGGATTTATGGCAGTTCACATATTCACAACTGGTAAGATTGCTATGTTTTCTTCTTCCTTCTTCGTAGATAATATGATTCAAGGGCCCATATGGCATCCAATTCAGTTCTTTCTGCAAATATTTCCCTTTATTTTTCTATTAGCCATCTTACACTGTAGAAGAATACAGACAAACCAGTCATATCTGAGCAAAAGGTGGTAGTTTCATTTCCATCTAATCAGAGTAAGATTTTGGCCACATCCAATTTATTAACCTTAGTTCTAAATGTTTGGAAAACTAAACCCTAAAACTTGAGAGCTGGCCACTACTAAACAATGCGTCCTTGGAAACTTCAGCTATGCCAAAACCACCTAACTAGAAAGCGAGCTACAATAATAGGTCCACCTTATTGATAGAGAGCCCAATTTTTCTCATCTTCTCAATGACTAGGGTGGAGAATTGTGATAATAAAGCAATAACAACGCACGAGAGGAGAGCAGAATTTTAGATGCGGAAAAAAAATTACCTCATAAACCCCGGGGTTCATCAGCAAGAGATCACGACTTCCAGAGATTAACTGCCAAACAAGACCCCTCAGACAATCAGGAATTCCTTTTCTTATGCGTCGTTTGACAACATGAGGTTTCCTTCTAATGTAATGTTTCCAATCACTCCCTCCAACCCCAATCATTTTCCTCCATTTTCTAATTCTTCTTTCCTCCCTGAAAAGCACCCCATTCACATGATTCAAAACCAACATGAGTATCTATATGGAGACTAATCAGTCCATCCGAATAAAACCTAAAGGTTGAACAACCACTCTTGCAAAGGTAGAAATCTAGAAGTTTATGTACTTATATGTGCAATAGACATTAGAATGAAGCTCAGGCACCAAGGAGATTTCACCCTCACATTTTAAAACTCAACTTACTCGTCGTTTATTGTAAAAAGATTTTCCAGGCCCCAGAAACAAGATGCCATTTCGGCAAGAAACATGGAATTTAGCCCTTGTAGCAAGATGGTTTCCCTATTCTATGTAAAGACAGCCATCAATAAGAAACATCATAAGAGTACAGCGGCACTACCATGCTAAATATGCATAGTTAGTTTGCAGTATCAGGATATATGCATATCGTCACAAATTAAGAAGTGCCGACTATCCTCGTATGCATAACTATGTATGATGTATCAAACAAGGAGAATCACATACCTCTCATACTCTAAGGCTGATCTCCTCTTGGCTAAACCTTCAGGAGAATTACTAAGTTCTTGCTTTACAAATCCAAATCTGTCTACTTTTACTGACGGAACTGGCACTGGCTCATGTTCATCTACTTTTTGCTTTTCCATTTCATTACCTCAGACCAGACCCCACGCGCCAAAAGAACCCACGCACGACACTTTTCTCCATATTATGTTCACCAGTTGGCCAAAGCTTAAATTGAAAGCACATAAAATCTGCAAGGGGAGAATAGGATCAATAAAATACCAGTGTATATTCTTCAAAACAAACAGCTGAATTGATAAACTTGCACAATTTCAGCAGATAGCCTAAACGTATCACAGCAGTACCAAACACAGGTGACAATGCAGTCTGGTAGTCGTTAAAAGATTTAATATTTACCCCCATGAATCATATGAACAGCCATATAAGTACAATCCAGTACACCAGCGTCTGCCCCGGTCAGAAGCTAATAAAGCCACTGCTTCAGACCCCCAAAAAAATTCCTCAAGAAAGAAGGGCCCTAAATGTCTGGTACTCTTGCATTTGCATCTGCGTTGAATTGTTTCACTCCTGGAGTGTGGATCGGACAACCCAATACTCCAGGAGGAGTTATTTACTAGACCCAAAAACATATTACGTTTAAGCATCTAAATTACTCATAAAAAAACAGCAAACAGTGTGCTAAAGCAAGATTGTAACATACAGGGGGAGACGAACCTAAATAACATAATAAGCGTGCATAAGCATGAGCAAAAGCGGGAGCGCGAACATAAAATTGTAACTATTCGAAACTTCGATAATTCCCAAGAGCGCCAACCTGTAGCTGAGGATTGAGAGGGCGCCTTGCCGGAATATCATGTTATTTAGAGACACACACGGGGGGAGAAAGAGAGAGAGAGAGAGAGAGAGAGAGAGAGAGAGAGAGATGGGGGTACCGGTTCGAGGGCTGCTTCTGATTCTGATCGCCTGGAAAACTGTACATATATGCCTGACAATTCTATAGAAATCCTTAGAACATGATCCCTGCCAAAGGGCACAAACCACTCCCCTAATGGCTCGTTTGGATGGAGGAAAAGGCCGAGAATAAGTTTTGGAGGGAGTAAAAAAATTGACGTGATATGTTTAGCATGGCTTGAGAGCATAAAAATACAGAGAATAATTTTTCACCCCTCAAAAAATAATCCCCTCAGGGGGCTAGAGGGGGATAATTTTTGGGCCGGAGTAGGGGTGCTCAAAAATTATCCCTGGGTATTATCCTTGGATAATATCCCCTCTCCCTTATTACACCTAAAAAATAATACCCCATCTTATCTTATACCCCTTCAATAACTTATCCCTCTAAAAATAATTCTTTATCCAATTGGCCCATAAATGTCAACCATTTTCCAAGGAGCCCCAAACCTTTGAACTTCTTTTTTATATCTCGGAAACTAATTTATTCTAAAATATAAATTTTTAGTTATCAAACAAATTATATTTAATAGTTACTAAGTCTTAATTACATATCATAATATCTTTACGTACTTAAATATGTAATATTAAACCCAATTAAATATTTACTATTCTCCTCCTTTCTCCATTGTACCATGACAAATCATAATTAAAGAATATTTGTGAAAATAATTCGGTTCAAACTATTATAATTGGGCTTTTGTTGATTTTATGTCTTAGTTAGCAATCAGGGTGAAGGTTGAATGACGAACAATAGCAATAAATGATGCAGACGATGTTAATAGACATGTAATTAAAAATATTTTGCTAATTGTACATGAAGATATGTGATCATAAATGTAACTAAAATGTTTGAGTGAAGAAAAAATTAAGGCAAAATCAAAACGCAAATCAACAAGAGCAAAAGATATAAAATAAAATTATAAGCTTCAGTATGGTGAATTATTAAAAGGGTCATTGATGACTATTGAAATTTGACATGACTCCATTGAGCAAAAGAGATATATATATATATATATATATATATATACTATGAGCTATAGAGAAGGAAAATCAGCCAGGATTTTCATTAATTTACCATCGCTTTTAAAAATTAAAAATATTAGATTAATTTAACCCGTTGTGCACATATATACAGTATTGTAAATTTGCACACATTTACATGCATATCATAAATATTATAAAGATGTCTTGTAATAAGGGTGTTTTGAAATAATTCATCAACTAAAAGTACGGTGTGACAATATCATATGATACTTTAAAAATATTTACTAATTTTTTGATATAATAAGGGTTGAAATTGTATAATTTATTATTATTTTTATTTTAAATTTAAATTTAGTTGAGTAACATCATGAAATATGTCTGAAAATTTATATTAAGTGCCGTGCTACGAGTAATTCCTTGGTTCCCCTCACAAAAAATTAATCCAAACAAAAAAATTACACGTAAAACGGACATGAACTTGGAACCGTCAAACTATTTAAAGTACGGGAGAGAGTCCAGTTCCATTTCCTATATACCGTGGTAATTCTGCGCTCAAGACCCTGACAATTTTTGTGGATAACGGCTGAAACACACAAAATCTTCCCATTAACCTCGATACAGTTATCATCATCTTGTTCAAGAAGACAAGCCGAAGAATTCCCGTCTTTCTGTTTCAACTGCCAAGCTGATAAAACCAGGTATTACCGATTTGTCCCAAGAAAGGATTCCATATCTTAGACAAGTGTGTTTTCAAGAAATTCCAGTTTTGGGTTTTATTCTTCATGGAAAATTTGCAATGATTGGAAATGGCTGCGATAGTCCTTTTCCCAAGTAGTGGGCTTTTCGCTACTCCAGGAAAATTGGGAGTTTATGCTGGAAAGTCTCAATCTTTAAGCAGAAGTAAATGTCTAAATTGTGCATTTCCTAACTCTAGCTTTAGTTCGGCTTCGTTTCACCTACCGGGGTTTCATAGTTGTTCTAGATTTCAACATCGGTTGCAGTGTGAGACTAAGATTAGGTCATTGATCAATGAAAACAGGGAAGATAAAGATACCCAGTCGGAAAGAAAGGGAAATTTTGGTACAAGAAAGAGATTTCCATTAAGATTGCGCCCAAGGTTGAGATTGCTGTCGAAAAGATTGAAAAGGGTTTCCATTCGGTCATTCTTGAATGATCTTGGAACGTTTTTTCGTAAGAATGTGAGAGGAGTGATAATTTCTGTTGCCTTGGGGCTGTGCTATTTGTTTCTGTTTTTAACGAAAATGCCATCTCCGAAAGCTGTCCCTTATTCGGACTTGATAATGAGTCTTCAAAATGGTGAAGTAAAAAGAGTTCTGTTTGAGGAGGAATCACATCGTATATTTTACAACACCAATTCGTGGAGTGTTGATAAAAATCAAATATCAGAAGATGAATCCTTAAAGAGCAATGCTCAAGACGGCAATATGCCTGATTTGGTTAAAACCAGTGGTGTCGCCAGAGGGCAGGGAGTAGCAGCTTTTAGTGTGTTCAGAAAATTGACGAAGACCCAAGCTTCCAAGCCCAAGTGGGAGTACTCTACTAGAAAGGTAGATCATGATGAGACCTATCTTCTAACTTTGATGAGAGACAAGGGAACTACATATAGCTCTGCTCCTCAGTCACTACTCAGGTCAATGAGAAGTATCTTGGCTGCTATGCTACTTTTTTGGCCTTTCATTCCCTTAATGTGGCTTCTACATCGTCAAGTTTCTGATGCTAATAGCCCTGCAAAAAAACGAAGACCTACTAATTCAATGGTTAGCTTTGACGATGTGGAGGGTGTTGATGCGGCTAAGGTAGAGCTTATGGAGGTACGATGTGTTGACCCACCTTGTATGTAATAGATGAGTTTCTCAAGCAACGTTAGCAAGATATTCATGTTACTAGTTAGTGTCTTGAATGTATATTTTTTCTAGTTACACGTAATGCAGGTTTGGTTTCTCCTAAAACAATTTCTCTGCTTGTCGTGAGTTATAAAGCTCCTGAAATGGCAACTTTTGATTGTGAATTGGAGGTTTTTTTCCGTCTAGTGACAGGGGAACCATTTGTTGAGTGTGAGGCTTTTGGACTTCTCTTGTTGGTTGGTAGGGTTGTGCAAAAAATCCGTCAACCCACAAAATCGACCGAACCTGCACAGTGAAATTCATGAGCGGGTTGGGTTGGACGGATGAAACACCAATTTTTTTCAATGGGTTGGTGTAGGTGCGGATAAAATTACCCTAACCTGCCTTCAACCCGACCTATTGGATACTATCATACAAATGTTAAGGGTACACCCTACCATACTCTATTAACCCTACCCAATTAGGCCAAAAAATCGAGACCTACACCACCTCATTCTAATTTTTCATCTTTTTCATGGAGTAAACAATATTGCTGCCCCACGCTGTTTATGTTTTTGAATTGATTAGTACTGATTTTATGCTACAATATAAGGATGTTTGAGTTACATCATGATTTGCATCTAGGTTTAGAAGAGTTATTTTCGTAATGAGTGAATGTTAAATAGTTTGTAATCAATGAGAAGTCTGAACAAAGCTTAATGGTGAAGTTATTCGAGTCAAAAAACCCAAAAACCCCAACCAACCTGCTGGTTTTTAAGGTTGGCAGGTTGGCTGCATTTTTAAAAATTTGTCAACTCTCCAAGGAAGGGTTGGTTGAAAAATACACTTCAACCCCCCCAACCTGGCCCACGCACATCCCTGTTGGTTGGTGGACTCTCATCCTCCCTGATTGTACTTTGCCTTTTATTTTTTATATTGTTTTGTTTTGTGACGAAGAAATTTTTTTGAGTTCATGATCTCCAAAGCTGCATTTATAAGCTTTCTAGTTCACCTGAAATTGAATTAATTAGAACGTCACTTTTCATAAATGAGCTAATCAACGGCTACTAGAAACTCATAATGAAGAATTTACAGTTGAAGAAGCATCTCTTAGTGAATCACAGAGTATTTCTGTTCCCCTAGAAAGTAGACATTGTTTATGTGAAAGATACTGGAAAGCATCCCCTTGCATGAAACTCACTAGTGACAGACATTCAACCTTCCAATCCTACGCAAATGTAGCAAAGAATGGGGAAGGGAAATTTTCCACAATATATGTTCCTTCTACCTGAGGCTTTGTTCTTTTTTGAAATTATAATTAGTTGTTCTTACTTCTTATTGGTTGACTTATGACCAGATTTGCCAGTAATCTGGTCTATAGCATTTAGGCAACAAAGCAAAGATGGGTTTTTGGTGGCAGGTCGTCTTCTCTTAAGAATTTTCAAGCATAAGCTAACACACAGTTTATATGTGTGTGTGTGTGTGTGTGTGCGTGTGTGTGTTTGTGTGCGTGTGCGTGTGTGTTAGGACCATGTAGTGAAAATGCTCTAAGCAGCATGCTCTCTGGTCTATAGAAGGCATTTGGGTCTTACATAACAAGGTTTGATAAGCCATTCCGAGTTTCATGGTAGATAGAAAGGTTTGTTGGCTAGCTAATTGGTGCACTTGAAATTTGTTTTTAAGTTCAGTACTCGGCACTAAAATTGGTAGGAGACAAGGGATCTGCTTTATAAAGTTTGTATGCATCACAGGATAAAGCACATGAATGTCTCGATGATGTAATGTAGATGACAGTTCACAATCTCAAGTGTCATGTTGATACTGGTAATGGCGAGATTATTATTTTGAAGCTGTAGGGGCAGACCTAGATCGACAGGGGTTATCAGTTATCACATTATATGAAAAGATATGCTCACGTGAATTCAGTGTAACTGAGCTGTAGTCCTTAACATAGGGGAACGACAAAAAAATGAATCACATAACTGAATCCAATTATTGAGATGGTGTAGTTTGGTTTGGCTTGGGTCATTCGTATGGAGGAATTAATTTATGGGTGTATATCTTTTTGCAGGTGTAAATTCCTCATGTTCAGTTTAATCCTTTTTCTGACTAAGTGAATCTTGCATTTTTGTTATTTATAGATAGTTTCATGCCTTCAAGGAGCTATTAACTACAGTAAACTAGGGGCAAAGTTACCTAGAGGTGTGCTGCTGGTGGGTCCCCCAGGGTCAGGAAAAACATTACTGGCCCGTGCAGTGGCTGGGGAAGCAGGAGTTCCGTTTTTCACAGTTTCTGCCAGCGAGTTTGTGGAACTTTTTGTTGGCAGAGGGGCAGCACGCATTAGAGACCTTTTCAAGGTGGCAAGAAATAATTCACCTGCAATTATTTTCATTGATGAGCTTGATGCTGTTGGAGGAAAGCGTGGTAGAAGTTTCAATGATGAACGAGACCAAACATTAAACCAGGTACCTAAACCTTCTGAATCAGATTCATCTTTCGTTTTCTCATATGGTGGAATATGCAGGATTTCCACACTAGTTTAGGGTGTATATTAATTGCATGTGTCAATCCGTTACTGAGAAGTGCTTGTTTTTCCTGTGTTGAGAGTTCTTGCTGTATAATATTACGGATTGCAAAAGTAATTCATTCATGTCATAGAGTTTGGAATTGATAGAACATATATGCATCAAGTGTGAACGACACTGGATGTATGCAGTATGCAGTATGGTTGTTTTCTTGGTTTATCTCAGTGTAGTAGTGGTTGTGGCTTTAGTAATGAACAAGATGTTGAAAGTCGTGCCTATCTTGAGAATGGGAAAGAGAGAAGACGTCAAAAAAATGAGGAAAGCCTACCCCTCACAAAGCTATCTCTAAACTCTCTTAGGGAAGCTAGAATGCACCCTGAAAAATCTGCACAACGGCTAATTTAACCTAATAAAAACCACAACAACTTAGCAGTGATAATAAAAATTTCATCATGTAGAGTGTATTTGTGATTCTTATTTGGTGACAACTAGCTTTCTTGTACTCTCAACTCTTCCTTAGGTTGTGCTTGAATATTGGTGGAAAGCAAGACAAAAAGCTCTTTTTTCCGGTCCAGTTCCTCCACCACTGCGTAGCTCGGTTAGATTAAGACATGCTACACTTTTTTAGTTATTGGGAGAGCCCATTCTCTTGCAGATTTAAGAAATACTTTCAAGATCATTTTTTTCTTTTGGAAGTCACAGGAGCAAAACAATCCTTTGGGTCTTCCAATATATCTTTTACTTTTTCCCACCTAATATTTTATGGTATTGTAACTTCGACCTATATATTGAGATTTACCAATTCATTTATTATTATGTCCCACTTCATTTTCTAATTATCACAATCCGTATAAGTTATTCACAAGGATATAAAAGAGAATTAAATATGAAACTTACGGATGATGAGGAGAGCATTAGGCGTGAGAGAGATGTCGAAGGAGATATGGAGAGAGTAATGATAACTTCTCACAAACAACATAGAACTTTACAAAGAATAATAGTACCAATTCTAATTGACAAAATGAACAAACATTTACACCCAAGGATACATTTAGTTACATAAATGACATTGTTTAGGCTCATGGCTACAATGAAATTGTAATATAGGTCAACACAGTTGAACAATTATGTCTAAATTGCTCTCTAAATGGGAACTTTTATTTTTAGCAAGAAGGTGGGGGTAGCACCTGGTGTGAGAGAGATACAAAGGGAGATATAGAGAGAAAGAGAGACAGAAGGGAGCGAGAGGAGACAAGGTAAAACGAGGTGGCGGATGAGCAAAAGACTGAATCTAACTAGGGTTCATGCTGGTGGAGGAATTGGATAACTGTGAGTGGGACTTCACCAGCCTATAGTAATGTTCGTATGATACGAATCTTCTTCATGCTTTGTGATACACTTGTCTCTCGCTAAACAAAATATGTGACTCTCAGTCCTCTGCCATGTCCCTTTGTCTTGTCTCTTTTCACTCCATTCTCTCTCTCAGTATCTCTCCCGCCTTGTGCTCCCTCACATTCGTAAATTTTAAAAACCCCTGCTTTCTTATTGAAAAGGAAAGTCCCATTGGAGCAATATAGCTATAGTTCACAAATGTGCTGACTTATCTTCCAATTCCTTCAGTCTTAAGGCTAAACATAGTCATTTATGTATTTAAATAGATCATTTGATGTAATGTTTCTTCATTTTGTCACTTGGAATATTTATTATGTTTGATGAAGTTCTCCATTGTTTGTGGGAAGTTATGGGTACTCAGTCTCTATGTCTTGCTTTATATCTCTCTCACGCCTCGTGCTCACCCCACCTTTCGTTGCCAACAACTTATATGGATTGTGATCTATGTAGCACGGATGCAGATACGGACACGGGATACAGAATTTTTTGAAAAAAAAGAGATACGGACACGGTAGGAACACGGCAAATTTTTTTTACATATAGCATATGTGTACGTACATACTATATAATCATTAATGAATGAACATTAATACTACTAAAACAAAATAACAATACAATCAATACCAATCAACGAGATATCCTAGATGAATGTATTATAATTGAGTTGATTAAATATATTAAAGAAAAAAAACATATATATGGAGCAAGGAACGTACCACTGTACAGAGATCGCTGTGGAGATGGAAATGAAACGTAGATCTTTTTGGATATTTTAGAATTTTAAACCTTCAACTGTAGTTTTAACCCATATATTATGTAATAACATATTTTTCTCAAAAAAATAACAAATCTACCTTTGCCATGTCCCAATCGCCTCCGCCGTGTCCCCTACGTGTCCTCGCCATGTCTCCCGTGTGTCCCCCTTTAAAAATAAATTAAATTAATTGAACACGTCAAGTGGTGTGTCCAATACATTTTTCGGTGTATCCCCAGCGTGTCTGTGTGTCCGAAGTGTCCGACATGGGTACGGGGACCTCCGAGGAGTGTCCGTGCTACATAGATTGTGATAGTCAATCAAAAAATGAAATGGTATAGAGCAAGGAGCAAAATGGTAAATGTAGACATATAGGCCCATAGATACAATATCGTGAAGCATTAGGGGTGTGAAAACATAAATGATAGGTTTATCATTGCGTTTCTACCTCTTATAAAAGAGAAAAATATCCCTTGGACTTTTGTATCTTCAATCTGAAAGCGAGTTCTTGGGTTCTCCCAATAACTAGAAAGTGTAGTGTGCTTGAATCTATCTGGGCTTCACGATGGCAGAGGAACTGGATCTATGTGACTGGGGCTTCGCTGGCCTATAGTATTGTTCATATGATACAAAGTTTGCTCATGTTGCATATTACCCTCGTCCTTCACTGAACAAAATATGATTATTTTCGTTCAAGAATGCTCACTTTTTAATTATTAGGAGAACCCAAGTACTATTTGTTGAAAAAATATAGAGCGACAGATTCGAAGTGACGATCGAAAAACTCCTAAAGCATATATCTAGTTTTTATTAATAACATAATCTATATGTACAAAATTGAAACTACAATACAAGAATTGAAATACAAAACATTATATACAGTGTTACCAAACCGAGTCCTGTGTTTAGCACAGTTTCCTTAAGACTAAATCGTTGCCTCACCATAGGTGTTGGAGAATAACTCCGGCGTCGTCTCCCAGGGTAAAACGACTCCACGAACTAGGTCACACCTAACTTCGTTCGCCTGTCGAAGTTTCTCGTGCCTGGCTCTCTCTCACTTGAATATGACCTCAGGATAGATAGAATTTCGTTTGCTTCTCTTCCTCAATACCAAAAAACAAGCTTGGTACATAAAGGCCTTTGGGATCTACTAGCAATGAATAGAGATGAAATGGCCTTTGGATAGTACATGAATGACCTTTGGATGATACATGAATGACCTTTCGATGATACACGAATGACTTTTGAATGGTACACGAATGAATGAGTCCCTTGGATGGTACATGCATAAGACATTATAGTGACTATTGGGGTGTGAAACGACCGAGACTTTCCGGTTGCCCCGAGACCCTCCGGTGTCCCGTTCATTCAAATCCTTCGAATTTCCAACACTATTTATCAGATTCAAGAAACAACTCTCAGTGATCTTTCTCCCTCTTAGAAGAGGAAGGAGACAATCAACCTTTGGGTCTTCCAATGTATCATGTACGGGTCTGGCTGGTCAAGAATTGCTTGATCGTCTTTCTTTGAGGAAGAGACGAAATAGATTCAATTTGAATTTGAGACAACTATCAATATCTTAGTGAAGGGCTAGATCGTCTTTCACTGTGGCGACAAGGATTGAGTCTATCCATGGAGTAAGTTTTGCATTGCTGTTCTTGGACCTATAACCAAATGGCGACTCCGAATTTTAATAACCCAACAATATTTGTGTCGATACCCCATTCTGGCTACACAAAGTGAAAGGAAGGGAAGAAATTGAGGGAAAAGTTGCAAACAAAGTGATATTTTCTTTCATTTGGTTTTTGTGCAAAAAAGTAAGGAAAGCTGACGGAAATTAACTCTTAACTTGTTTGGTTACAAAGAAAGGGAGAAACAAAATTATTGTTTAACTTAACAAAGGAAATGAAGAAGGAAAGAGGAAAGAAAAAAGAAATGTGAGAAGAAGCATAATTTTCCATCTCTTTTTTATGAATTTTCTCTTCTTCTTGCTAGATTACAAACCAACAAAAAAAAAAAGAAAAATTGTTCTTTCTCTTCTTTTCTCTTCCATTTCCTAGGTTCCAAACACACATTTAATTTAATGAGTTCCTGAAATTCTTTATGTGTTACAATATTTACCTAAGATTTCTGATCTTTAATGAACTCTCATTACTCATTTTGCCTTCACAGTTGCTGACAGAAATGGACGGCTTTGATTCGGACATGAAGGTGGTTGTCATAGCTGCAACTAATAGACCAGAAGCATTGGATCCTGCCCTGTGTAGGGCTGGACGCTTCTCAAGAAAAGTTTATGTGGGAGAACCAGATGAAGAGGGTAGGAAAAAAATTTTGGCTGTGCATTTGAGAGGAGTTCCTCTTGAGGAAGATAGCGATCTTATTTGCAGCTTAGTTGCGTCTCTTACACCGGGACTTGTTGGTGCTGATCTTGCAAACATTGTCAATGAAGCTTCTTTACTTGCTGCTCGTAGAGGTCAGCTGAAATGGTTTATTTACAATTATTTGATTAATTTACAATGTCTACAATGGTACTCCTTCCATCCGAATTTGTTTATCTATTTTCATTATTCTAGGCATCTAAAAAAAATGTTTGTGTTTTTTGTTTGTTCCTTTTTAGATGATATTTAAAACTTTGTTACAACTAGTTGAAATCTTTTGATCAACGATTTTTTTTTTGAAATATTATCCACGTAAGTACTTTAATTTGTTGATCAAATTGAAGGACACAACTTCCAAAAATGGACAAACAGAGAGACAAATGGAGTAGTAAACTTTGAGCAGGCCCTGAACGTTATTTATTTGCATTCAAGTTTTTCTTTAATGAAAGCATTGTGCATAATTTATGCTGTTATTGTCCACCTTTTTCAATTCATATATGAGTTTCCACTGCCTCTATACAAATCCAGCAACATTTCCCCCCTCCATCGGATGTTCGTTTTCCATTCGTTTCCTAAAATGTTAGTTGTGTTCGGTTACTTCAAATTGCGTCGTGGAAAAAGTAATTTTTATCATATGCCTTGTTCATTTCACAGGTTGTGAATTTGTCTCAAGGGAAGACATAATGGAAGCTATAGAAAGAGCAAAATATGGGATCAACGATAGAGAACCTAGACCTAGCACGATAAGCAAGGAACTCGGGAAGATTTTCCCATGGATGCCATCACTGATAGGCAGGAATGGCACTAGGCCGGTTGAAATGCAAGGTCCACTGGGGTATCAAACTCTCTAAGCTGATGAGTATGTTCTCTTTCACACTGCCAGGTTTTAGTATTTACAGTACTCCTGAGGATCATTGTTTGATATCATATCTTTTGACTCTTATCTCTTGAGATAAATCTGCTTCAAAACAAAATGGGATGTTGCATAGTGGCTCCTCTTTTAGTAGGGATGCTAGATTTTCCATTGCAATGCTGCTCTTGAAATTCGACCCACATATTTCTGCTTTCTCTTTAGCCAAATTCGACCCTCCCATTGGTTTCTCTGGGAGAATACATCGCAATGTACCCAGAAAAAACTATAAACAACTCCAAATCAACATTGCAAAACGCAACTGAACCAGTGGAGTAACCTTGCCATGCTTTGGTAGTTTTGAATTGTTGCATGCCAACAAATTAGCACTGGAGACACTATATGCTATTCAAGAGATTGGTATGTACATTGTGATTTGAGAGGGAAAAGTGTATAGGGTTTTAGTTAATCAACCCTAACACTGATTAATATTATTTATATTATGAAACTCCATATTACATTACATGATTAAGCAATGTGGGATACTAATACTCTAACACTCCCCCTCAAGCTGGAGAATAAATATCACAGAGACCCAGCTTGTTACATAGCAAATCTAACTGTAGCTTAAATAATGACTTAGTAAACATATCAGCTAATTAGATACAAATGGAGTAGCTATTACACCATTTGTTAACTTCGCACGCACTAGATGACAATCAACTTCAATATTCTTGGTCCTCTCATGGAATACTGGATTTGATGCAATGTGGATCGCGGCTTCGTTATCACAGTATAGAGACATAGGCAACTGCACACTGAATCCTAGCTCCTCAAGAAACGAGTGCACCCATACAATCTCACATGTGGTGTTTGTCATTGCTCTGTATTCTGCTTCTGCACTAGATCGGGCAACTACTGTCTGTTTCTTACTCTTCCAATTGACAAGATTTTCACCTAGAAAGACACAATATCCAGTAGTGGACCTTCTATCAGATGGTCCTCTAGCCCAGTCAGAATCAGTAAATGCCTCCACATGCAAGTGTCCATTAGCTCGATAAAATAAGCCACGGCCCGGATGTGCCTTAAGGTACTTCGTAATCCGGAGAACCGCCTCCCAATGTGGATGACGGGAAGCAGACATGAATTGACTCACCACATTGACTGCAAACGAGATATCCGGACGTGTAATAGTAAGATAATTTAACTTGCCAACTTACCAGCGATACTGATAAGGATTGAGGAGTAACTCCCCTGGTCAACACATAATTTGACATTGGGATCCATAGGTGTTGCAATAGGTTTAGTTCCCAACAAACCAGTATCCTCAAGGATATCCAGTGCATACTTCCCGATCAGATTTGAGAGAGAACACAGAATGATCAGACTGACTCCGATGCATGCCAAATCGTAATACTGCATCACTGAATTTCCCAAACCAGGCTCTAGGAGATTGTTTAAGCCTGTATAATGCTTTACGAAGACGACAAACCTGATGACGCGCCCCCTGAGTAACAAACCCAGGTGGTTGCTCTATATAGATTTCCTCCTGTAGATCCCCGTGGAGAAAGGCGTTTTTGACATCCAATTGAAACAATGGCCAACCAAGAGACGCAGCAAGAGAAATAAGTACCCAAACAGAGTCAAGTTTGGTGACAGGCGAAAAGGTCTCCGAATAGTCCACACCATACATCTGGGTGTAGCCTTTGGCGACAAGGCGCGCTTTGTAGCGCTCAACAGTACCATCGGGAAGATACTTGACAGTGAAGACCCAATGGCAGCCAACAGTAGTTTTTTCTGCGGGAAGAGGAACCAACTCCCAAGTGCCATTATGATGAAGGGCAGACATTTCATCCGCCATAGCTTGCCGCCAGGCAGACATCGATAAGGCCTCCTGAACAGTGTTAGGAACAAATATGGAGGAAATAGATGAGGTAAAAGCACGAAGAGACGGAGATAAATGATCAGAGGAAACAAATTGAGCAATAGGGTGAGAGGTGCAAAACCAAATACCTTTGCGAAGAGCTATAGGTCGACTGTCCGGATCTCGCAGCGGAGGTGAAGACGAAGCGGCAAGCTGAGGCGGAACCGGCAACGGCAATGGCTGTGATGGAACCTTAGGACGACGAGTATATACCTGCAAGGGTTTAGGAGTAGGAGGACCAGACGGAACAATCATAGGAAACACGGACTCAGATAGAGAAGGATCGGGAGGATTAATAGAGGTGGAAAAGAAGGGTAATGACTCATTAAAGGTAACATCAGCACATACAAAATAACGGCGTAAGGAGGGTGAGTAACATTTATAACCTTTTTGAGTGCGGGAGTATAACAGAAAGACACATCGAATGGATCGCGGATCAAGTTTATCCCAGTCAGAGTCGAGAGCATGAACATAGCATGTACACCCAAATATGCGAGGGGGTAAGTGGTGGAGTGGACGGCCCGGAAGCAAGACCGTGTACGGTATTTGACCACCAAGAACTGTAGAAGGCATTCGATTGATTAAGTAACATGCAGTAAGCACAGCATCACTCCAATAAGACTTGGAAACTTGCATTTGGAACAACAGTGCCTGCATAACTTTGAATAAATGGCGAATCTTACGTTCAGCAACGCCATTTTGCTGGGGGATCCGAGCACAGGAAGACTGGTGGAGAATTCCATAATCATCAAAGAAGTGAGAGAGGGTAGTATGAAAATATTCTCGGGCATTATCAGATCGAAAGATACGAATGCAGGTATGAAATTGGGTCTTGATTTCCATATAAAAGGATTTAAAAATAGATTGCAACTCAGATCGCTGTTTCATAAGATAAAGATAAGTAACATGAAAAAAATCATCTACAAAGATAACATAATATTGAAATCCAAATATGTTAGGAACCCGCATGGGACCCCAAATGTCGGAATGTACTAATTGAAAAGGATGATTGATACGGCTCTCAATGCGAGGAGAAAATGACACTCTACGATGTTTACTAAACTCGCAGACTTCACAAAGCAAAACAGAAAGACGGCGACATGAAGGCACTAGCTGTTGCAAACTCTGAAGTGATGGGTGACCAAGGTAACAATGTTGTTGATAGGGGGATGCTGTGGACTGAAGAGTAACGGACAAAGAATGAGCAACATCATGGAGATAGTAGAGGCCACCCCGTTTAGCACCGCCACCAATCTTCCTCCCCGTCTTGAGATCCTGAAACACACAACCATGCGGAAAGAAAGTTACTAAACAATTCAGGAACTTGGTAAGTTTACTAACAGACATAAGATTAAAGGGAAAACGAGAGACATGTAAAACAAAATCCAAAGTAATAGTAGAAGTAACAGGAATTAAACTGAAACCGGTAATTTCAGCAGTGGAGCCATCGGCTAAGGTAACATGAGAGTGTTTGCCAACCGAGTGATGGCCAGAAAGCAGAATAGATGTACCAGTCATGTGGTCTGGGGCACCAGAATCGATAACCCATGGAGTGGAGGTGAGAGAAGAGGCAACACACGCAACAGAGGGACCAGTATGAGCAAGCGTAGCAGTGGAGGATGAACTAGAGCCAGTGGAGGATGACTGAATGGACACAAGGCGCTAGTATTCTTCCGCAGAGATAGTCACCACACGGTCAGGAGTAATGGGAGGAAGTTGCTCAATATCGGGAGAGGTAGCAACCTGATGAGCTTGGGGAAACCCATGAAGATCATAACAGTGCTCCACGGTATGATTAGTACCCCCACAATAAGTGTATAAGCGAGGACCACGACCGCGAATCTTACGACCACCACGACCAACATTAGAGGCGCGACCACGTCCTCTAGGGCTAGAATCGCGGCCACGACCACGGCCACAGATGAAAGAAGGACCACCAGACACAGTGGAAGCTAATGCAGAACGGTCAGCAGGAGGCGCGGATGATGCAGGCCCGGATACAGTAGACTGACGGAGACAACTGAAAACCTCACTGAGAGAAGGTAGATCACGAGACCCCAAGAGTTGGTTACTAACCGGGTCATAGGTGGACGAGACACCTGATAAAAATCGGGCAACCTGCATGCGCTCACGCTGGCGTCGCATAACCTGAAGATTAATGGAAAGTGGCTCACAAATATTGATCTCGTCACAGATGCTCCGAAACTTAGCATAATAAGCCTCCAAAGAGGAATCTCCCTGAAAGAGAAAAAAAGACTGATGAAGATCATACGTGCAGCGAAGGTTGTTAATTCCAGAATACATCTCTTGAGCCTGGGTCCATACTTGTTTGGCCGTGGACAAGAAGATAAGAGAGCTAGCAATATGGTCCTCCATACTATTC
>JABCMJ010006953.1:0-26999 GCA_014822125.1 Arbutus unedo
ATTTTTGAGCTATGGATCATCGGCCTGGCCTGAGCTCGGTTCAACTTGCTGAAAATATCGATTTTCGGATTTGATATGGATCAAGCTCACACCAACACGGTTCAACTCATTGATTGTCTTGATCCGGTCCTCCACACGTCTCATATTCGAAACACCGTTGTTGTTATTAACTCTTATGAGACTAATTCATACATGACTTTGCTTTAACTTTAATTGGGCATCTGAACAGCGGACTTGGCTCTTAGAGATCAGTCAATGTCCATATGTAAACTAGTCCAAAAACTCAAGTTATAAAAAAAAAATATACACACTTATGTGAATATAAAAGAAAATGATTAAGATCACGAGATAGCATCATCCAAGTTGTATCATCCATACATGATACCTTATTTATCTCTCCAACTTACTACGATTGAATTAATATGGTATATTTGTGGTCTCAAATTATGAATGCTGGGGCTTAAGTTAGTTCATCAAATTATCAATTCTGCCGATTTAAGTTATGATTTCTTCCTCCCATTTTAATTTGTTTATTTACTTTAATTTTTTTGGACCTTTAAAAAATTTATCGATATTTTTTAAAAAATAAAGCCATTTAAATTAGTCAAGTCAATATTTGTTGTGTATTTTGTAGTCCCTAAATAATTTAATAATTTATCTGAACTCAAAACATTAATTTAAAAGAAAGACAAATTAATTAACAAGCTTATTTTGAACCGCGAATTTTAGGGACAAAAGGATATTATAAAGAAATAAAACAAAATTAGTTCTACAAGTAACCAAATAAAGAACCAATTAGATATTTGTCATGTTTACCTAGAGAAGAAAGTGATACGAGAGAGGAAGCAAAAAATTAATATTCACGCTTCCCTTTGGATCTCACGCTGCAACAAAATGACATCGTTTTATCGTAAAATTGAAGACTCCTATCGGTCGAAGTATGTCTAAAATAATATTTTGTGTGCCAAAACGATATATTTTGACGCACAATACGTCCTGTTGTTACACCGTGAACATCATGTGCCCCAAGTTCAATGAAAAGGGATTGGGGGGTTTTGCTATTCAGTGTGCATGATGTGTTTCATTTTGACGTACAAAAAATTATCCAAACAATCGAGCAAACGTTCAAACAATTTTTTGACGTGCAATACTTCTTGGTGTGTGTGAACTACATAGCAGGTCCCCAATTCTCATCAAAAGAGGGAGTGGTTGGGCTATAAATTGTCGCCTGAGGGTTAGGTAAAGCAATGAATGAATATAATATAAGAGGATAAAAGAAATTTGAGGAAAATTAAAAAAAAATTGGGAGGGGTAGTTTTCGTTTCCAATTGCCTATGTTATAATTTTGATCGTTATTTACCTAAACTCATTACAAAATGATTCGTAACTAATGAAAATATTATGGAACAAATATAAAAAAAAACTCAGAACAATATACGTAATAAATTAAATCATAAAAAGTAAATAACAGATGAACTATGAAATTTGAAATTAATCATAAGTATGTACAATTTTTTTACGATATACATATATTCATAACTAAACCATAATATAAAATTTTACCATCGAATCAAAATCATGGGAGATGCTAAACATTGATGATGACATGAAGAATTTAAGAAAATCATATGTACTTCATGTCAAATTGAGGACATTAATTATTTGGGGCTTTTTTTAAGGATTTTATTGATTATAGCATAAACTTGGGATACTGAAAATCAATGGAGTTGGTAGAAGTAAAGCTACACTATAAATGTGCGTTGACAAGCAAATTAACAACCAAAGTTGTGAATCTTCAACTTTTCTTTGTTTGCAAGAAAGACAAGGAACTTGATAAGAAAATGACTTGAGGAAAGAGAAAGAGAAACATCATACATGACTTCTCTTAGATTTCTTTATATTCACTTCGATTATTTTAATATTTTGAAATTAACAAAGTTTTAACCGCTTCATGTGAAGAGCCAATCTTAGTACGAAAGAACTAGATTGGGCTAACGTATGGTGTACCAGTTGATATGCCGATAACAAGGGCGGGGACCAGAGAGTCTTACTGTGCGCAATACACAGCAGGGTGCGCTGTGTACCAAAACGACGAACAGTAAAAAATTGACTGAACAATTTTCGATCAGTGTATTACGCACCAAAACTACGTCGTTATGGGGTGCTACTGTGCGCAATACACAGCAGCCTCCCCATTTCCCAAGGCCAGACAGCTAAGTCGGTATGAAAGAATTATTGCGTCGCAGAAGGCGAGAGGTGTAAGCACCGTAGTTATCGATATCGTATTGGAAGAAAAACAGTACATTTAACCTTACGTACCATACTAAAAAACTTACAAGCCAAATACTAGATGGTCCGGCCAATATCGGGTGGTTCGACGTGTACTAGATATCGGGCAGTACACAATTTGTTTTTTGAAAATCTCTTAATTGTTATTTTTTTGTAATTATACATAAATTGAGACTAAAATGTAATAACAGCTCAAAATTATGTTTGGTATTTATTTTTAAGTTGTGAGATTTTATTTGATATATCCAATAGGATTTTTTGTAGGAAAATATTATTTGAAAAATGTATACTATTTTTACCAATAAATTCGAAACAGTACTTCAGAACATATTGGATAGTAATAGTAGACTTACCGATATGAGATTGATAACTTTGTGTGGTGCAAAAAATTTACTATAAGACTTTGTTTCTAAGAATCATTGCTATTTAGTAAAAGTTCATGAAAATAATTCTACACGCACATGTCTTTTTAAAAATGCTCTGTATATAACTCTATGGAAAAATTATGAAAATACACCAATTTTTGTAGAATAGACAAAAAATATCATGACTATAATTTTGTAAGAATTGACTTTTTAACATAAGTGTCTTGAAAATGATTGAATAGTCAAAACAAAAAAAGAATAGGGAGAAAACATGATTGATTTACGTCTAATTTGAAAAGTTTTGTGTTTGACTTGTATAAAAAAAGGTTATATTTATAACTCGGGACTTTTAAATCTCGCGCATTTAAAATGACTTGAGTCAAAATAACAATTTTAAGTAGGAACAATTAAATTTTACTCTTGAAAATGAAAGAAATCAAGTGGCCCCACTTATATTTAACTGCCTCCACCTATAGCTGCAATATTTTTCAGAAAATAAGAAAAAAAAAAGAGGTGCAGATGTAGACACTCTCACAAAGAGAACATGCACGAAATTAAATAGAGTCATGGGAGTTATTTGAGTGTCAACAAACTTTTGGGGCCACCACCGCCAATGAATAAATATATGCAACGTCGTACTCATGTGTTGGGACCAGAAAATTCACAACTTGATGGGCTCATCGCACCCAATCCGTTGTAGTTTGATCACAAGCTAAGTGTGTATAATATACGACCAGATAATTATTAATTATTATCTGACTCGTATCATACCGAGTAATACGTTTTATACTAATCTCCCAACAGTACTGGTCACTCTTGTATTATGATCTGACTCGTATTATACTAATATGTATTATATATTCAACATAATTATTTATATATATATATATATATATATATATTACTTTTTACTGATAAATTTAAAATAGTATATTTAAACACAATGGTACCATTAATAAAAAAAGTACGTTCGCTAGTACGAGATTAATAACTTTGAGCGGGGTAAATTATATTTACTAGTGGTTTACTATTAAATTTTTAAATCAAAAATTCTTAATTATCTATTTGAAGGATTTAATATCGTTTGTAAGAATGTTTGGTGTGACTTTTTCTAAATGTGGACAAAAAATTTAATCGTCTAATTAAATAAGTAAAGAATAATTTATTATTAAATGAATATCTAGAGTGTTCGTAATAATTTTAATTAAGTAATAAAATTATAAATTGAAGCTTAAAACAATCTTATGTTTTGAATTAAACAAGCTGAAAAGGTTTAGTAAGTACTCATTCTGTCCTAAATTTATAGTATCTTTTTGGAATTTTAATTTTTTAAGAAAGCATAATAATTTCTTCAAAAAATATTTGTCTTTTCAAATATGTTTTTAATTTGATTGATGGTCACAGTACAACTTTTAGTTAAATAAAGGGATAAAAAAATTTAACCAAATTTTAATTGTTATTTTTAAAAAATAAATTTTTATTTTGGAAAATCTCAAATTTAAATAATGAATTATAAAAATGGGACAGAAGAAATAATTATTTATAATTACTATCAAACGTCAAAGGTCAAGTAAGTAAACTAAATAACTTAATTAATGAGTACTAAATAGCTACCAAATAGATCATTTTAGCAAATCCTTAAAATAGACGTCTTAAATTGAAGAACTTAAATAATTGGAAATCTAACTGTTAGAAAATTAAGGATTTACTGCAGTGTAATTGTTTTTGAAGAGATTGTTTACTTGTCCAATTTGTTAAATTAATTATTTAAATACTTATTAGTAGTGATGGCATATATTCCCAATTAATTTACCTGTTAAAAAAGTAATTTCAGTTGATCTTTTCCCAATTGAATTAGCCGTTGTTTCAATAACTTACTAAGCACTTCTCAAAATTCAATATTTATAAAAAAAGATTTAGGAAAGTCAACAATTATAACAACGTACTTTTCTGTTGAAAATTTGACAATAATCTTATCGATTGATCAAGATTATTAATTAATATTTTACATTCAGCGAAGAAAATATACGAAAGAGTTCACATATCATATATATGATTTGACATGAGTCATTGACTAATTAATTCTTTTAATAATTTATTTGCATAATCTTATCTACTCGAAAAGGTAGACAATTTGTTACAAATTTAAAGTGAAATTTTTCTTACTTACAAAACGATGTGTATTTATACATTTTATACTTTTATCTTAATAATATATAAAATCAAAATTAGGGAGAGTACAATCTCATTTACAATCAGTGAGATACCCATAAATGACTTCAACAGAGTGAGAAATTATCAACTTATTTTGGCATATTTTTTATTTTACTTTGCAGTTTTATAACTTTTTAATTATTATTTATTTCTCTTTCTAATAAATCAAAATTATTAAAAACTATCAGAAGCAAAAGAAATGAAAAGCTTTTTTTTATCTTTTTAAAATCAATTAACAGTCAAATTATATTTTTTTATTGCTAACAGTTGAAATTAGCTAATCATAAATTACATAATTTAACACAGTTCAAAATTATACCAAAACATGGAAGTAAGGAAGCAACATTAAACTTTCTTCCATTAAATCAATTAAAATTAAACTTTCTTCTAACAGACCATTGTGCGATTTGATCACCTAATCAAGAACTTTTATAACGAGCGAGACGGAAACTCTCTCTCTCTCTCTCTCTCTCTCTCTCTCTCACACACACACACACACACACACGCACTCGCACTTACAGAGCTTGCTTCTCTCGAGTTTGCCGAATTCATTGCTTAGTCTTTACATCTCCAACGGCATTTTCTTCCAAACAGATACTCTCCTCTGCCTTCTCAGTAAGACAAATCTTCTGGCAAGTACTTGACATCTGATGTAACGAATTAGCAAATTTGAGCTGAATAAGGTTGCACCCTCGGATCTGCATATCACTTTCCCCAAAATGTGGCTGAGACATTGTGCTTTGAGTCCTTGATTCGTCATTCCTCAGTAGAAATGAGGTCTCGCTGCGAATGTTTGGAGGTTTGCTTCCTTGCCTCACTTCATTCTTGCTAGGTCAATGATATGTGTACGAATACGCCTAGATAGACAATCATATAGTGCATGTATATTGGGGTTCTTCTTAAGCTTTAGTTGTACTGCAACAAGGTCAAGTGACAGATATGAGTAAGCACTCGCACAAATTTTGGACATTTACTGCTGTTGGTTCCCTTGATTCATGGAGTTTTCTACTTCGTAGCTGCAATGTGTTCAAATCGTTGGTACATGTGCTAATTTGAGACTTAGGTCGGTTGATTTTAGACAGCCTTGTGGGAAAATGTAGGTAGATGAATTAGGTAGGTTGTAGTTTGAAGTATTCCAACATATTGTATCATGCTTTTTGCACTTTAAATTTAGTTTTGCATGATGCAACTTTGGTGATTTAACTGCTCCGACCGGTGAGGAAATATTAAGTGATTGTAAGTGGGAATTTGCTTAAATTCTTCCCCTCCCTCTCAGGCTCCATCTGATATGGTTAGGGAACTAACTTCATTGTCATTGCAGCTAGTGTGATTTTCTTGAATTTTGATCTCGTACCTCTCATTTTGCTCGTGCAGAGTCGTAGTTTTACAAAACTCAGGATGATGTGTTAGTTTGCGGATCCTAATGAGCAATGATTAAAAATTCCGGCACAGCCACGAAATACTGGTGAGTCTGTCTCCTCACTGTCCTGAAATTGCTTTACTATATTACCAGAAATTCTTGAAGCTGTTGTGTTTTGTAGCTCACAACAAAGTCAATTTGGTATCCAAAGCTGTTTTGATGTTCATAAAATGAAAATGAGTCATATCTTACATGTCACCTTTTTCAGTTAATCTAAGAATCTCTCCTCGATAGTGCAGTATTAGCTTTCCATTTTTCTGAGTAAAGGATAAAAAGGAAAATTGACTTCTTTCACTTTTTATGTGAGTTCTTTTTTGTTTTTATCAAGGGAAGCGAATTGGGTGCTTAGAAGGTGATAGAAACAATTTGTGCCTGAGCCTTTTTTCTTCTGAGATGCCTATGTGTCTTGGATATTGATTTTTTGCTTTTGCTTTTTGCTTTTCTTTTTTGAAACTTTTGGTAAAGTAATGGAGATTTTTTTACAGCTCTTAATGAATGTGATACTCTGACTTTTCAGCCCTCCGTCCTGGTAATATTGTGATATTTACATTCATGCTCCTATATTTTGGGTCCCTTGAATTGATCACTTCCGGTTCCCCACTTGACTTGATAAGCTACGACGTTTCATTGGTCAATTACGAACTCAGAGGGCAAAACCTGATATCTTCATGACCAGGCTAGTGAAAGTATAACATCCATGGATGGCCTTTTAAATGCCTTCTCTTATTTCAGTTATTTGGCTTGTGTGAATACAATTCATATATTGCAGCTATAATCTTTGTTTGGCATGTTTGATTATGTTCAGTAATCTATGCGAGGACAGTTTTTTTTTCTCTACATTTTTTGATAAAAGGAAACATAGTTCAGAGGCATTTGCTAAAACAATTATCTGACACAACATTTCTGCTTGTTTATTTGTACAGTGGATTTTTGTTGACAGATATGGGTTTTTTAAGTTCTATGTCGTTTCAGGCTGATGTAATTTCTTTGGCTGTCTAATGTTGTTTACAGAACCAGCAAAACAGCAAGGTCTACCCAGTTAAAGTTTCGCACACCTCATCTTGATAACTCCCCATGAGAATCTGCTCTACTTTTCCTTTGGTTTCTTCCATCATTTTAATTGTCACACTCCTTCCCCTAACTCTTGCGGACCTAAATTCCGATAAGCAAGCCCTTCTTACCTTTGCTGCTTCTGTCCCCCATAGTCGAAAATTCAACTGGAACCCTGCTACCCCTATTTGCACATCTTGGGTAGGCATCAATTGCACTTCAGATGGCACTCGTGTGGTTTCCGTTCGACTCCCTGGTGTTGGACTCGTGGGCCCCATCCCGGCCAACACTATCGGAAAGTTAGATGCCCTTAGGATTCTCAGCCTTCGTTCCAATCTCCTCAATGGAGAGCTTCCTCCCGATATCCCCTCCATTCCTTCCCTACGGTACCTCTTCCTCCAACATAACAACTTCACTGGTGCCATTCCAACTGACCTTTCCCTGAAGCTCAATGTTTTGGATCTTTCATTTAATTCCTTCACAGGCTTCATTCCACGAACAATTCAGAACTTGACGCAACTCACTGGACTGAATCTCCAAAACAACTCCCTTTCTGGAAACATTCCCAATGTCACCCTCCCAAAACTCAAGCATTTGAATTTAAGCTACAACCATCTAAATGGCTCTATTCCATCTTCTCTTCAAACTTTCCCAAATTCTTCGTTTGTGGGAAACACTTGGTTATGTGGTCTCCCTCTAAATCCGTGCTCCCCAATATTCCCTTCACCTCCATCCCCAGCATTCTTTCGTCCACCGGGAGCTCCTCGCTCTACAAAGAAACTCGCAAGGGGAGTTATTATTGCCATTGCAGTCGGAGGGTCTGTGCTTCTGTTTCTTGTCGTTTTAATCATCTTCCTGCTTTGTTTGAAAAGAAGGGGTAGTGAGAGCAATGAGTTGAAAGGAAAGCCTTCTAGTGGTACGAGGAGCGAAAAGCCCAAGGAGGAGTTTGGGAGTGGGGTGCAGGAGCCCGAAAAGAACAAGCTGGTTTTCTTTGAAGGATGTTCTTATAACTTTGACCTTGAGGATTTATTAAGGGCTTCAGCAGAGGTGTTAGGTAAGGGCACTTATGGGACTGCATATAAGGCTGTTTTGGAGGAGGCAACGACAGTGGTTGTCAAAAGGTTGAAAGAAGTGGTGGTAAGTAAGAAGGACTTTGAACAGCAAATGGAGATTATAGGGCGAGTTGGGCAGCACCCAAATGTTTTGCCTCTCCGTGCTTATTATTACTCCAAGGATGAGAAGCTCCTGGTTTATGACTACATCCAGGGTGGCAACTTGTCTACGCTCTTGCATGGTACGTATTTTCTGCTTATTTACTTTCTAAAAATTGGATAAACTATGTTTGAAATAGTAAACCCATGGACTTCCATGTATGAGTCTGAGTTTCACCTTTGAGAGTAACTTCAAGTCTAAGGTGCAATCACTTCATGAAAAACAATTGTGTCATGTATACCTAGTTAACCCCTCTCTTTTCCCCTAATTTGTGTAATGGATATTGGGTGGTATACTATCCTTATCCTCTCCTTCATGCAAAAACTAACAAGTCAATTTTTTCTTTTTGTAAAACTAGGCATCCTCTGATGTTGTATTTAGAAAAAGACCACTACTTATCCAAGAAACGAGATTCATATATTTAACTCGTGATGTGTGCCAAGCAACGAGTAGTACATACAGTAAACGATACCAGCCAATCCGTGTACCGTACCACCCAACATACCGAGTTGTGCCGGTCTGTACAATTTTTTTAAAAACAATTCAATTGATGACTTTTTAGGCAATTACACATAAATTGAGACTAAAACTCCCTTCTATGTTGGGTGATTTGTGTTTAAGTTGTGAAGTTTTATTTTATGTCTAATGTGATTTTTTGTTGAAAAATATTATTTGAGAAATGTATAGTAATTTTTAGCGATGGTTCAAAACGGTAGACCGAAATACACCGGTAACAATGCGTACCGTACCAATAACAAAAAAATGGTACCCTTGCCAGTACGAGATTGATAACTTTTGAGCCAAGTAATTATTGTCGCTATTATTCTTTTGATGGCTTATATCTTGTACTCGGGATGGTTAACTCGCAAATAGGTCATATCAGAGAACATAAGAGAGTGGAGGGAGTAGAGAGAGGACTTTGGATCTCTATGAAGGATGGGTCGATTGAACTAGAGGGGAAAGAGGGAAGAACTTAGGAGAGAGAAGACTTAGAGATCTCTGTGAAGAATGTGTTAAAGTAAAAGCGAGATACTTTAGTTTTGTCTTGTAGTTGTGAAATTGATATGATCATATTTTAGATGAACTAATAAAATATGTTTTTATTTGTCTCACTAATAAATTGGGATGATGGTTTTTTAGTTTTTGAATGGAATGATTATTCCTTCATTTGGAATAAGCATTCTCTTGATTTTTGATGAACCAAATACAAGAATCATGATTCTATTGAAATAAATATCCCATTACGGTGACGCCATTCAACCAAACATACCCTAAGCGTCTGCCTTCATGTGCAATTTCTGATAGCTATCTTATTTCCTACACAACTGGTTTCCCATTGCTTAAAAGCCACTATGTTGTATGATCTGTCCTCATGGCTCTTGGCTTCAACAAAATCACAGCAAACAGGAGCGCTGAAAGAACTCCACTAGATTGGGACTCAAGAATAAAAATCTCCCTTGGAGCCGCAAGGGGCATCGCCCATATCCACTCTGCCGGAGGAGCAAAATTCAGTCATGGAAGCATCAAGTCCTCAAACATCCTCCTGAACCAAGAACTGGACAGCTGTGTTTCTGATTTCGGCCTTTCACCGATAATGAATCCCCCTCCGACTCCACCTAGGTACGCAGGCTATCGTGCACCTGAGGTGATCGAAACCCGAAAGCACACTCATAAGTCCGACGTGTACAGCTTTGGCGTGGTCCTGCTTGAGATGCTGACTGGAAAACAACCGATCCAGTCGCCAGGGCGGGACGACATGGTTGATCTCCCTAGGTGGGTCCAGTCGGTCGTGAGGGAGGAGTGGACGTCTGAGGTTTTCGACATTGAATTGATGAGGTTTGAGAACATTGAAGAGGAGATGGTGCAGATGCTACAGATTGCAATGGCATGTGTTGTTAGGATGCCCGACATGCGACCGGATATGGGAGAAGTTGTTAGGATGATTGAAGAGTTACGGCAATCCGACTCGGAGAACCGGACGTCTCCACCGGAAGAGGATAAATCCAAGGAGGAATCAACTAGTATGCAGACTCCATGATTTAATTCTATGTTTGTTCCATTTTTTATTGTTAGGTAATTCATTATCTGAAATTCATGTGATTAGTTTGAAGCCTGCGTGCCAAGGGAATTGGAGACCCGTTTGCATAGCAAACAACAGAGTGTGCTTCGCGTCAAAATGATGTTATTTTGGCGCCCAAAATGCATTAGGTATTCAGACGTGATGTGCTCTAAAATGACGTTATTTTGGTGCGAGCACGCCTTGCTGCACAAGACAGGTCCTCCCGCCCTATGCCAAGTAATGCTTCCCCATGTTTAAAACTTGCATGCTTATTCTTTCAAATAGTGTGAATCTATTCATTTGTGTGATTTTTCTTCGGAATTCGGTGGTAGGATTTATTGTATTTTGTTTTCCTTCTCGTTAGCTGTGGTTTAGCCCAGGGATTCCTGGAGAGGACAGTTTTTTGTGTGTAGAATCTATTTCCGTTTTGGGTAAAATACATTGTCCTCCCTTGAGGTTTTCAATAAATACATTTAATTAACGTCACGTGGTTTAAGAAATTATTCTAACCTTGCTCGTTTCTAAAATTATTATGCATTTAACTCTTTCACTGTTAAAATCAGTTAAATATCGTTAGTTAAGTTATTAAAATTTTAAATTTAGAATTTTTTTGGTCAAATAAGTTGTAACATAATTTTTATCATTTTTAATTTTTTAATTTTTTTTGAAATTGAAACTCTAACAAGATACTTGAGATGTGTTTGATTTTTAACTATAAATAAATTTTAACATAGAAAAAATCGTATGGAATAAAATTTATATTATAGTTTGTTTTATCGAAAAAATATCAAACTTAAATTTTAATAGTTTGACATAAAATATTTGATTAATTTTAATAATAAGTGAAATAACTGTATCATAATTCTAAAAGAAAATATTAGAGTAATTTTTCAACTATAAGAAGATTAGTGTATTTATAATAAAACTAAGGAGAGGTCAGTGTAATTTACCCCTTTTATCAATGTTTTTTGCTTTTCCGGTTCACCTCCACGTTCACCTCCACTTAACAAAAAAAAAAAGTGGGGGAAAGTCAGGATTCTTTTGCCTTTACTCTATTTTCTTGAAAATAGGATAATTTTTTTTGGAAAAAGAATTAATTTCCCTACGTAAAACGAACTGAAAAAAAAGTTTAAAGAAAATTGGCCATAATCCTTGAGAAAATTAACAAAAAAGACGAATGATTAAAAACAAGTGAGAACTTTTTAGAGCCCCCAACAGGACATGGACAGATATATTTACGTTGACCATGGTCAATCAAAAGGTGTTTTATTTTCATGCAAATCTGAATTTACCAACTTTGGATGAGAGGTTGTCCAAAAATCTAGAGCCGCAAAACCGTCAAACATGTGGTTAATCAGATTTGAGGTCCATAACCCCATTTTCTTCCTCTAAAGTACGGTTCTCTGGCAATGGCGGGCTCAGGATTGCTCAAATCCGGCAGCAGCAGCGGCCGCGGCCCTGATCCGCCATTGCCTAAAGCCCCCAGCCGCTCCCAAAGCATCCAAAGAAACCCAAGCCGCCGCGTCATCTTCTCCGAAACCCCCACTCCCAAGCACCAGTCTCGGAATTGGGATTCCAATAAGGCCGATTTCCTGGAAATACCTCCCAAAAAACAGACTCGTAACTGGGACGAAGAGAACGTATCCGAAATGTCAACCAAAAACCAGGATCGCGATTGGGACTCCAGCGACGACAGAAAGGAACGCCGCGGCCGGAGACTCTGCTGCGCCTGGACGTTGTTGACGGTGGGTTGTATCTTTCTTGTTCTGCTGCTGATGGGTGCGTTGTCCCTCTCTTTCATCAGGGGGGCGTTACCTGAATTCCGAATCAAGAGGCTTAACATCACCAGACTCGAGTTTTCGACCAAAGACAAACAGACCCTTTTGAACGCCGACATTCAATTGCTAATCAACACCACCAATAACAACGATAAGTATGATTTTTCGTATAGCGCGATGAAAGTGGAGGTGTCGTCGGAAGACATTAATCTGGGGAAGGCAGAGGTTCCGGCTTTCAAGCATAATGCGAAGATGGTGGAGGTACTGAAAGTTTCGACGGGGATTAAGAAATCTGTGGTGGATGAAGCGGCGGCGGAGGATTTGAAATTGAATTACAAAGAGAAACAGGTGGTGATTGATGTGGTGTTCAGAGCGATCATCGATTTGAATATGGAAGGGCATAAATTGAGTGGGTTGCCTCTCGAAGTGTTGTGCTCGAGTATTGAGCAGTCTGAGGTTGACAATGGGCTTCAGCCGCAATGCCGGGTCAAAATATTCAAGTTCTTGTGAGGTTAATTTCATGTTTTTTTCTTTTTTTATTTTGTTTGTTTGTTTGAAATTTTGTCTCTTTTTTTTTACATATCATTTTCCTTACGGATTCATTTTAATACTATGCTATTTAGTGACTTTGTGATTCAAATTGCTGACATGTCAATAAAAATATAAAACAACTATTGTTTTAAAAAAATTGCAAAATGCCCATTATTTTATATGTTTATCAAACTTATGAGAGAGTTTTCCGAAAATTGCCAAACAAATTTAAAAGGATTTCTTACGTGGAGGTCACGGCACGCTCAAAGTCTAATTTTTTCTTCTACCGCCTGTTGTGTTCACAATTTTTGACCCATTCGAGATTGAATTTTTTAATATTAAACTATTTTGCATTTTAAGGTTAATAGAGTTGATTGTTGATTAAAGCTTTGACTTCAAAAACAATAGAGCCAGATAAGAAATCTTCTAACGGTAATTAGAACAGGTAGTCGCAAGCAATTGATACCAAAATCTCCACTTGCATGTTATTTCTGTGTGTGGATTTGCACTCGCAGAGTCTACCCAAGAGACAGGTTATTATTTGGCCAAAAGAATCATAATTTGGATTTATAATGATAAATCGTCAAGTTAATTGGATATTCGATCGTAGTTATGTAATTCAAGCACATTTATCTTAAAATGTATATTGTGTAAATCATATTAGCGGTTCAAATTTTTACAGAAGAATATGATCATTAGCATGTAACTATGAATGTTTGATGAGTACGAATTTTGTGCGAGGACCATCAACTAAACGAGCTTGAAAATATGAACAATGTTAATTGGGCAAGACTATAAGGGGCGTGAGATAGCTTTAAAGGATTAGCCTGATAGTCAAGTAGAATTGATATATAAAATTTTAAATCACAATAAAAACTCAAATTCAAAAGAAAAATAATTTGAGATTTAAAAAAACGGATTTTTTTTTTTTAAGAATTTAGTATAGGAACCGGTTCGGTTTGGTTCTTAGGTGACTAAAACTAAAAATCAAAACGAGTTTTTTTTTTTTTTTTAAATCCCAAACCAAACTAGACCGAACCGGTCAGCATAAAAACCAGTTCCATAATTATAAATTATTTTAAAGTTTTAAAATTAAATGTCATGATTCAAAATTTTTGATATTTTGAATTCGAAAAGTTTTTTTGTTCTAATTCTGTGTAGAATTTTCCCATACAAAATCCAGGCCCATGTAATTTGAGCAAAATCCAATCAAAGCATAAAACTTTTGAAAATATTCCTATGGTCCTCCTCCTCTTTCTCTTTGGAATTAGATTCGTAGCATGTGGAGGTGGTTTATTTCTAACACATGTATGATTATTTGTAAAAGTTTTTTTGACTTTATTCATTCTTTACATTTTTTATTTTTACCTCAATTTTTTTAAATTATTAATCCGTTCGACGAAATGTTTTAAAAGTATAAATTCATGTCGAATTCTTCTAAAATATTATGTATTATTAACTACACGCATCTCCTGTTATTTTCTACAGTCCTTTTCACATCAATTCCACCGGCTTATATGCGCAATGAGTTGGCTCCAATAATTGCTCGCAAGAAAAATGAAACCTTATGTCACGCCCTCGATTTTTAATAATAAAAATATTCATATCTTAAATAAAAATTTGTCAATTTCGAAAATATACTTCTAAATCATTATTTTTCCGATTCAAAATAGGTTCATAAGATTCTATATATTACAACCCAAAAGGGAACCCTCGGCCCGATAATCAAAATAACATGTTAATGTTTTACAAATATTTTGAATTTGAGTATATGATTCCACCAAAAAGAGAAGTTACTTTACATCTTTCAAAAAAATAAGTCTAAAGATGATGTATAACTCTTATCGTGCCCATCCTTCAAAACATGCATCCATGCAAGTCCAAATCATGTCTCCGAACCCGTACCTGAAAGAATGAAAGGGTGAGTTACAAAGTCCAGTAGAGATGTCTATACCAATATTATATGGATATGCGATGATTTGGCATGGGTCATACACAATTTATAATAACACGCTTATGATAAATAACCCACAAGTCTAAATCTAGGATATACATAACAAGTCAACTTGACGAATCGACTTATATTTCTCTTATCCATTCAATTTTCATATACCAACTAGCACATCATCCAATGGTGGCTAGAACTAGCACATCTCCCGTCGGGGGCTAGGACTAGCACATCTCCCTTCGGAGGCTAGACGTCATATAACTAGCACATCTCCCGTTGGAGGCTAGACTATACATCGTGTCAATACAAGGCAACTACCACAATATAAGAATGTCCATGTCACATTTATCAAACCAAATGCGGTAATGTACATACGCATAATCGTCAAACGGAAGTCTGAAACTATGTATTCATCACCTACTTATGACCGAAAATAGGTGCAAACATTGCCCTAAGAAGCCAACAATTCAATTATTCAACAAAAAATTTCATAAAGAAAAGTGCTCAGAATTACCGGTAATACAGTGCTATTACCGGTAATATAGTGCTACTACTGGTAATAGACTGCACTGCCAGAAACTGTCTAAATATGTTACACTATATTACCGGTAATAGGCATCCTATTACCGGTAATAGGACGCACTGACCCAAAAACACGATTTTCTGCAGATTTTTTCAACTTCCATTTTTCAAGTTCTAAACTAACACCCAACTTCATAGATCACAAAAAACAAGTCATATACACATAAGAGAGGTAAGAAATCCCTACCTAGAGTGTCAGATCGAAAAATGTGAGCTTCCAAAGCAAGATTTAACCTCAAATGGTAGATGAACTTGGATAAACTCCCTCCAAGCAAAATAAACACGACTAACCACCAAATGCTCACCAACAACGAGAGGAATATAAAGGACCTTGAGGGATTTTGAGGTTTTTGTAAGGTTTGAGAGGTGGGTTAGGAGGAGCTAACACATACACACCTCCAAAGAGGCACCAGCGGGAGAAGAGAAAAGAAGAGAGAAAAAATTTCTGAGATTTTCCCCCAAAATCTGATGTGAGCTCTTTTTAAAAGGGTCAAATACATTTACACCTCTCACTATATTACTTGTCACCTACAAAATTCTTATCTCACATACATTACACATAAACCCCAAATCATTATATATACATAAAGTACATAAAATCACTTTTTAAATCTAATTCCGAGTAATTTATTAAAAAAAAATTTCGAATTCTCACACCTTAGGCCGAAATGAATAATAAATTATTAACTCTCAAACTTTGATCACCAAGATAATTCTTTAAGATTAGTAGACATTTTTTGCATAAAAGTTACTAAAATTGGCAAAAAGTTAAAATTGTCATCAAATAAAAAACTTAACATTTAAGATAAAAATTGGAGGTGATTTTAAGCTTGGTCAAATTTGAATTAAATTGTTGTATTCATAGTGAATTTTTTTAGTTTCTTGTCAATATGTTAAAATTTTTAAGTTGGTCTCGAAACAAGAAATCAGAAAAATATGATGAAAAATAATTTAAAAAGTTAATCATCTTGAATAATTTTTATCTTTAATAATTTTTTAGCTTTTACTCGTAGTTTTTTTTGTTAACACGAATAAAAAAAACTACTAACAAGTCAATAAAAATTTACTGAAATAAAATCATATTAAAAAAACTTTTAGTCCTATTTAACTCAAAAACAACTTTATTACATTTCCTGTTTGCGAATCTTTTACTCCAATTAGAAAAGCTAAATAAATTACTAATAAATAGGCACAGAACATGTTGCGTTGGGTTTCGCGGCAACGTATAAAAACAGTTACTTTAAGCCGTTGGCGTTATTTCCACGCCAATTATTTGCTCCCGACGAAAATTCTAGAAGCTGTCCACTGCTATCAATACTCTTTCTATAACACCTCATCTCTCTCTCTCTCTCTCTCTCTCTCTCTCTCCGGATTCTCCATCTCTTGGCTAAAATCAATCATTAGTCCGTCTCTCTTCTCCCCTCATCAGGTACGTCTCTCTATCCCTACCTCTCTTTGTATGCAGATGTGCAATTAATTATTCCTTCCTTTTTGTTGTGATTTTTCATTTTCATCCATATACGTGAGAAGTCTAGGGTAATTATTATGGGGGAAAAGTCATCAGATCGTGAATTTTGTGGTCGTTTATTGAGCTGTTCCTTTCCTAGTGTCTCAGATAGTGATCGAATTGATAGTTATCGGTGTATTTGAAATCGTTGACCTAACGATCTGCTAGTTGTGTAGGCGTTTGGTGATCTACGTTACGCCTTTGATTTGAGGTCTTAGGCGTGTCTGTGGTGATGGCATCAAAACGGATATTGAAGGAGCTCAAGGATTTGCAGAAGGACCCTCCGACATCATGCAGTGCCGGTGTGTTTTCGTGCTTGCTTCTCTTTTGATTATTTTGGCTTGTAGTTGTGGATTCGGGTGGTTGACTAATAGTCTAGTTGATGAGGAAGGGATTTTAGGAAATATCTTAGGGTTATTTTGGATTATATTTGGATTTTAATGAAAATGTTCAATTGTTCATTTTCAACATACATGTAAGAGGTTTAGTTATAGTTGGCTTGTGAAAAAGATGGATTTAGAGGTAGAACAAATGTGTTTGTAAGATTACTGTATAACTCCACCTTGAACATGAAGGATTTCAAATACAGCAAGTTAATTAGTTATTTCAAATTTCAATCCACCATGATGGAGCTCACAGACTACATATGAATCCTGATGTGAACCGTAAAACGTTTATTTCAGCTACTCCTAATGAATAGCTATGCTGAATCTTTTTGTTTTATCCTTGTGGAACCTCATTGTTTTGAGCTTATCTCGTTGTCCTGTATATTTAGGTTATGTTTTGCTAATGGTCCAGTTGTTTTAGCACAATGTTTATGATATTATATTAGTCTACTGAGCTTATGTCGTTTTGCAGGTCCTGTAGCCGAAGACATGTTCCATTGGCAAGCAACAATTATGGGACCTACCGATAGCCCTTATGCCGGAGGCGTGTTTCTGGTTTCTATTCATTTTCCTCCTGATTATCCTTTTAAGCCTCCTAAGGTAGATATTTCAAATCTTGTGTGTTACGCGGTGTGGCTGTTTTATGTTGTTATGCACGACTAATAGTTTAATAAGGTCATATCTTCAGAAGTTAATGGGTTTTAACAATCTTTGCTCTCATGTCTGTACACCTTTCTATTGCAAGTGAAAGAAAGCTGTTTCTTTTACAAGTGGAAGTACCTAATCCCATGGCCATCATTTAAGAAGCTACCAACAAAAGAATCCAATGTCTTAGTGATACCTAGCAATCTAGTTCGAGTAAAACATCTGGTTTTTGAAACAATGACATTGGCTTTGTTATGATCCTCGACATTTTTGCCATCAATTGTGTTATGGCCCAAAATGCTAACATTCGTCTACCAATACTTAAATAGAATAAAATCCCTCTGTCCTCATCACTGTGTCCTTAAAATAACGTACAAAACTAGGAAACTTGTGGAATCTCTCTGTCCTTGAATTCCAGTTTCATAAACTGGAGTTATCTGAATCCCATGTCATCTGAGAAGTTAATTGAACTTATATTCCAGGTAGCATTCAGGACTAAAGTTTTCCATCCAAATATTAATAGCAATGGAAGTATTTGTCTCGACATTCTCAAAGAACAGTGGAGTCCAGCATTAACCATATCCAAGGTATGATCTACAACCTATTTCGTCTTTTGAATTGACCTCAAATCTGCTTTGCCTTCAGACTCATGTGATGAATGACACTTGTTTGCTAGTGTGATTGTAAATGTAACTTGAAATCTCATAGCTTGGATACAAGGTTTAATGATATCACATGACTTGTTCGAGTATGGTTGCCCGTGACTATTAATGTCACCTATGTTGGCTCTGTTCGACTCCAAATTACCTTGTTGTTGATACAAGTATCTGTCTAGTGGGTCATAGTTATTGTTTCTTTCCTGGGAAAGTTGTTCAAGTTTGAATCTGGGCTGTCTACTTTATGCGCCACCCGTGGGGAAAGTGGTGCACGATCAAAGTAAATATAATGGTTATTTGCTGGAGGCAATAGCTTCATTTCGGTTGTGCATTATTTAACAGTTGATAATTTGGTATGAGGCTAGAGGTTCATGTTAGTTGGTGTTGCGTGCTTGACCTCTTGTCTGTATGGTAATTTTGTATGAGTGACATGAGGTATCTGTCTACTGCACTCCTCTTTTCTGTATGGTGGCTACAGACCTCTAGGTGATGTTTCTTGGTTGTTTTGGGGGGGGGGGGGGGGGGGGGGGGTTTGGGGGGTTAGTTTTTCTATATCAGAGAAGAGAAGGAACAGGGCTTGGTCTTTGTCACTTAGGCAGGGAACCTGCATAAGACGGATATGCCAAACCTTGCCCACGGAAAATTTACCGTTGACACGAGTTGCTCCAAATTTAGACAGCTATTTGGATCCTTGGTTGATGTTTCAAGTTCTTTGGTGAAGATTGGAAGTCATTAGCCTTTACAAATACTAGGGTTAGACTCAAGGCTGTCACTTGTCTGTAATTGAAAGAAGTATGAAGTGACAAAAAGGAAAAGAAATATTAGTAGGAAAGGAATGGGGAATAGAAAAGAGAGATGTAAGAGTAAAATTTCACAGATTCGAACCAAGCTGCCAGCTTCGCTTTCCTGTTGAAAGTCATGTCCACTACTACCTTGGTCATTTGTCAACACCACTCGATGTGGTTTCAACAATTTTGGCATCAGGTATCTCTCCACTGTGCCATGGATGGCACCATCTCAGCACCACCCCTGCTACAACCTTGAAGCCATCATCTCCAATAACGACCAACATTGCCAACTTCTTTGTGGAGTCACCACTGCCCACCTTCTCTTTCACAAGCTGAAGAAAATTTAAGCCTGCCTCTATTAAATAAAATTATACAACTTACATGTTTTTGTTTTCTGTTTACTTAATGTTCTGGTTCATACCTTGAATTCTTTTAGATTGTTCACTAATTTACTTCAAACTAGTAATAAAAATATTACTTTCAACTCAAATTATACACAAAAAGCAGAGAATGATCCCAATATTCTAATTGTATATGTTTTTGTACTTATTTTGAGGTCAAATGAAAATTTTCATTCAAGATTTACGGTGCATAGTGAATTTATGTCATATCAATCGATTTTGGGTGGGGCAGGCAGGGGCCTCCGAAAAGAATGGAGAAACACCCGACATAATATTCAGGTGTCTAGGAGAATATGATTCCTAACCCTTTCTTGCTAGTGACTTCTCAAGGCAACTGTTGCTATTAATTGGCAAATCTGCGAAATATCTGTATCAAATTGCTCAACCAGCCAACTGATTTCTGGGGGTTTCACCTCGCACTGCCTTTTTCTACGGCCAACGGCTGTGTTGTAAATATGGCCATGCCCAAGAGGAAAAAAATGGTTTTAGGAAGGACACAGGGAAGAGGAGGCTAGGGAGAAAGAAAAGGGAATCTTCAGAATAAGAGCTATCGAAGTTTTAGATCAATCAGTGGCATAAAAAAAGTTCCATTGAGAAAAATACGAGGAAAGTATTTTAATTCCAAGTTTCAACTAGGAAAGTATTTTAATTCCAAGTTTCAACTTTGACTTCTAATCTTAGGTATTTCTAATTTCA
Organism: Arbutus unedo; assembly: GCA_014822125.1. Taxonomy (NCBI): domain Eukaryota; kingdom Viridiplantae; phylum Streptophyta; class Magnoliopsida; order Ericales; family Ericaceae; genus Arbutus; species Arbutus unedo. Next base: position 20,528 of record JABCMJ010006953.1, read on the forward strand.
CATATAGAGAGTTTTAAGGTGAAGTTTTCTTTTTATGAAAGAAAACAACTTAAATGGGAAAGTAAATCCCCTAGAGTATCAGCTATTTACACCATATTGCCGATATTGGAATGACATGGGATTACCTAGAAGCTTGGATGCCTTTCTTTTTGAAGATTGAATCCTTTCCCCATCTTCCAACAAGGGAAAAGAAACCTACAAGAACTCGTACATATGCCATTTCACGTTGTTAAAAACTCTGAATGACCTTGTACTTCAAAAACTTTTCATATTGGTGATGGTCATTCCAAATACCAGTATAATCGGTATGAATTTCCAATGTTCAATTACTCACTGCAGTTGTACATGGAAAATGCTTAAAGTTGCAAGAACAGTGAGTAACATCTTCAAAGGCTTTGAATTCTGTTTCAAACTTTAATATAGTTTATTGTCAGGTCTTGCTGTCCATCTGTTCCCTGCTGACAGACCCAAACCCCGATGATCCTCTTGTGCCAGAAATAGCTCACATGTACAAGACTGACAGGGCCAAATATGAGGCCACTGCTCGGAGCTGGACGCAGAAGTACGCCATGGGATAATGGTAAGAGAATCCCATTTGGCTCTTCTAAAGAATTTGTAGCCCTATCCTTTTCTGATGTGCTCGGGTGAAAGAATAAAAGTGTTTGGTAAAGTAATTTGTCTATTTGTTTGTCTTGGACTTGAGCTTGCAAGGAAGTTGGATCTCTAGATTTGTGAATATCCATTCTACTGACATTGGAAGAGGAGAAGGGAAACTTTAATGTATTGATGCTTTCTTGTATTCTAATGAACGATTTGCTTGTTTAATCGTCTACGGACGCGTACCATCTCATCATATACTGATTATGCCAATTTCATTGCTGTGTGCTGGCAATACTGCTAGCGTGCTAGGAAGGTTTTACAATCTGCTGTATTGAAAAGGGTTTTTTGTCACTGGGCTTTTGGCCTTCACCACTCCCAAGGGTTCTTGTAACAATATATAATTAGGACATCAGTGCAAACAGCATTCGACGTAAATCATTTCATATAAGATGCATATGGTCTTCTTGGATATAAATAAGTAAATGAGATGAGAGAATTGGTGCCCTAAAAGCTCTCGTTGGTGATGTAAACATGTTTGATATCATCAATGGTTTTAGGAAAGGTTGATAACAAGATGTTCTGGGTCTGGGAATTTTTGAGCATATCGACTTTTGTGAGATGGAGTGCCAGGATGGATTGCAAATTCTTGAGATTGTGTGTTTCGGCATGCCTTTTTGTGATCCTAACCAGCCGTTCTTGTGCCTTTCTTTTTTATTTCTTATGCCTTAATTGGGTTATATGTGCTCTGCTTTCGTGTTGGCCTGTCTATGAAGTTCATATTCATTGTTCGGTAGGTGTAACTGTCCAACAGAAAGTTATGAGAATATCCTTGTCTTCTATTTTCAAACTAGTCACTCCTTGTGGTACCACACACATCTTGGCACGTTATTGTAAGAGGATCCGTTCAAATTCTGCTTTTGTTTCCTTTCCATTGAATCCTTCGAACAATTTCATGTCACAACCAAAATCCGTAACTCATACGATTGGAATAAGGTTGTATTTCTACAAAAATAATGTGAATATGGACTTTTTGCTTTGGCGGTTCCCGAAGATGATTCTGGATTTTGTTAACCCTTGATTTGCCTATTGAAACTGCAACTGAGCTGGTATGTTTTAAGACGCCCCTTCATTAATCTCTCATGTATTATTTGTTTTCTCTTTCTGATTTAGTCTGTTGTAAACTTGTAACTTCTTCTTCCTTTTTATAATGATGGTGATTTCTCTGTCTTGTTTTTTTATCGGCATTTCTGTCTTGTTAGTTAGACCCATATGAAAATCCTACTGGGTGAGTAATCCTCCTGAATTCTTTTGGTGGGGGGTGGAGAGGAATATAGTAGAACTTTATGAAGTGTTCCTTTGATTTTATGCTAGCATTTGAGTAGATTTTTTCAGGTGTCAAGAATTTGTTGAAGTGTTCCTCTGATTTTGTGGGTAGCATTCGAGTATATTTTTTCAGGCGTGGTGACATTGATTTGTGAAGATTTGGTGTGGTCCAACTGCTGCTTTGTGGGGATGGGAAGGTTCCCAACCTGCAAAGCGATAATATATCCTTTGGTCCCAAAATGGATTTTGAGGGACAGGGGGACTATACTTTATTAGCTTTACCATTATTCCGATTTGCAATTGGGATAAGTACGAAGTCATCTTTTGTGGATGGTCGGTAGCAAGTTGGAAGACAGAATAAATATGAAAATAATTTTTTACTGTTTTAAAATGAAATAAAATATGGAAAACACGCATATTATTGGGAAAAAATAAATTGTACCATCTAGTATGATACATAAGAAATAAGTTACATAATAAATGGGAACCGGGGAGGCTATTGTGCATTGCGCACAACAGCTTGTGATGCGAGCAAAAACGTTATTTTGGCGCATAAAATACTAATCGAAAATTATTTAGTGTTTAATTGTTTGGATAGTATTTTGCACGTTAGTTGTTTTGAAACATAGTATACTTTGTTATGCGCAATATATAAAAGAATCCCTTGGTCCGAACAAGCAGGGAAGAAGTTACTTAACAATAGAAATTGAATGAGATTGGATTCCTTCAGGAAAAGACATGTATCTTACTTTGTATCTTTAGGGCATATGAGAAATATCATCACTGTAAATTAGTGGCTACGTGGTCTCTTCTAGGTGAGTTTTTCTTTTTATGATCGAGATATTCCGTTGGTTTGGGGTAAAGTTAGGTAAAATTTTGGGGAGTCTTTATTTAAATTTTCAATTAGTGTTCGAGCCCCTAGGTAGAAACGATTAAACAAATTTCTCAGTGGTCATAAATATTAAGTTTTTGAATTTTGATCACAGAATATTCAAATTTATAGTTCATTCGCTTTATCATTCAAACAAACCACTCTAACAATTCTTGAGGTTCTAAGTAGGGTTTCTGTTAGCATTGGCCTGCAGTTCGATTTTTAATTGAGAAATTCTTCAACGAGTTGACTAATTACAGGGTAGTGTCAATGTTATGTTACTGTCTTTAGTATATAATTTAAAGAAAAAATCTTGTTTGCGTGGAGGTGGGAATTACGATATGATACTATAATTCACTGATATTATCAAAGAAATCTAGGACGGCTTTATTATCTTAATTTTTGTGTTAATTCTAGTACGCTAATATTTATGATCATTAAATAGTTGAGAAGCAGTCATTAGTGCAGTTTGTGATTAAATAATTGCTGGGTTGCCTTTGCTGTCCCAATTCCTTTCATTTGGGTCTATTTATTTAACTTTGCTTCTTCTTCAAGCCAAGAAATCAAATCAAATCCTAACCCTCTTTACTTTTCAACGCCGTCATTGCTTGGCTTTTTCCTCCATAAATAAAAACTTGAAGCCACGTGGTAATCAGTTTCATCATCAGTCACTTTGGTGTTTTTATTATTTTCGAAATTGACAAGATTGAGTGCTTGTGATTTAAGGAAAAAATGACACTTGTATACACAGGATTATAATTTTGTAAATTCACTCAGAAATTATGTGTTAATTGAACTTTGAAATCAAAGTAGCGATCACTTGTTTGTTGTGTTGCTTTGACAATATAATTCAGTCGAAATAAAGTGTTTTGTTTGATTTTAAAGGAGTTTTTTCATTTGTCTATATATGAGTATTTTTGTTTTTTATTTTTCTTTCCCATATAAAATAAAATTACACAAGCTAAGACTTTTTCAATAAATAAACTAGGGCAATGGGCATGTTTTTTGGGCACCAAATAATTTAGAAATCACACAAACATAACATGCCAAATGGGACCTATTAGTCCAGGTTTCAGTCTTAATCATCGTAAAAAAATTACAAAACGAATAAAGACCTTCTTACGTGAATTCTTTCGTATAAAATCACACGACCAACCTTGATTTAAACGTCTAAGATAATCATAATCAAATGATTCCACCATGAGCTTGTTAAATTAGAATTTTAGGATCGCAAACGCGAAAATTTATTCATAAAATCTTATTTTAATTATTTGTATACTAATTTACACTATTTTGTAAATTTATTCTTAGCTGAATAGTACAAGTAGGCAAATTAGAATATTTTAAAGCTTGCTCAACTCTATTACAACTATACTCTTAGCTAACGTTAGATAGATTTTTGAAAAGTAAGTTTCTTTTTGTAAGATAAGAATTGTTAAAGACTTATAACTAGATGAACTAAGTGTGTAACAGACTATTAAAAATTTATAAACCTAACCCAATTTTAAAAATCTACTTGTAAAATAAAAATTGTCCAAGACATATAACTAGAGTAAAAACAACAAACATAGAGACTATTCTAACATGAATTATTGGCCATAATTACATATCACTAGGCATTTGGTTAAGATATTTTATAAAAATTCAAATACAAACGATACAAATATAGATACAGATACATTACATATATAATAAAAATGATAACAATCTCTTCTAACATTATTTATGTAGACTAATAAATATCCGGATATACCAATTTGAAATTCCAATATAAATTTGTAATCTCTCGAATTTCAAATTGTAATTCTAATTGGGGTCAATTGGAAGAGGATATCTAACCATACAAACCGCCCTGCCCTCCAACCTCAAATAATTAACACTCATGTCCAACCGTTTGACGTTTGAGGTCCAGTCATTAACGGGGTACACCCTGTTTTCCACTCCGACAACCGAATCACCAAAACTCTCTCTCTCTCTCTCTCTCTCTCTCGACCAGCTCCTGCTCTATCATGTCACATGTTCCAAACCCGTGTAATATAAAACCACACTAATTGGACTCACCCTCTCATTCTCTCTCTCTCTCTCTCTCTCTCTCGTAATACATTTATTGTCTTTCCCGCCAAAACTTGCTTCTCAGTCTCTCTTCCCGCCACACCTTCCGTGCTGTCTCACACTTCTTTAGACTTACAAATACCCTGCTTCCCTCAACAAAGCCCGCCCCCCTCTCTCTCTCTCGAGCTTCGTAGAGGGGCCTAGACTGACGTTCTTGTCCCCTGCTCGTGCACGATTCACCATCTGCTTCCCAAATCATCTCTCTTTCTCTCTCTCTAGAGCTTCATGGTGTGGAGGGAGGGTCTCTCCTTCACCTCCACGGTGGCTTCCACTCCTTTGACGAAATTGTCAGTAATTAAAACGTCTCAGACTACTTACGATCAGAGATCCATGACCTCCGGTGACTCCTCCACTGCTATCCGGCAAAGAGTTGTACGGATCATACTCACTGATGCCGACGCCACCGACTCCTCCAGCGACGAAGAAGACGAAAAAGTCGTGAGGAGAGTGAAGCGACTCGTCAAAGAGATCAACATCGATCAATTTCCAAATGAATCAGTAAGGAAGCCGGAGCAGAATAAGAAGAGAAGCTTCAAGCGCTTGGGGTCGCCGGAATCTGACGTCAGCAGCTGGAAGAAATTCCGCGGCGTGCGGAGACGGCCTTGGGGAAGATGGGCTGCGGAGATCCGAGACCCGATCCGGAGGAAGCGAGTGTGGCTCGGTACTTTCGACACACCTGAGGAAGCCGCCGCGGTGTACGATAGAGCTGCCGTTATGTTGAAGGGTCCTGACGCCGTTACGAACTTCCCGACGGTTGATGTAACGGAGACGGCAATCGAGGGTAAGAAGGAAGGGGACGAAATAGAAAAAGTAGAAGCTTTGTCCCCCACTTCAGTCCTCCGTGTCGAGGAGTTAACGTCGTTTAGTCACGGTGACGTCGACGAGAAGGCAGCCGATGCGATGACGGAGGAAGAAGGCTTGCAAATCGTTTCAGTCTCGTCGCCCACGTCAGTGCCCCGTGACGAGGAGTTAACGTCGTATAGTCACGATGACGCCGATAAGACGGCAGCCGATGTTAAAACGGAAGGGGAAGTCCTGCAAATCGTATCAGGCTCGTCACCCAAGTCGGTCCTTCGTTACGAGGATTTAACGCCGTTCGACGGGTTCAATTTCGGTGACGTTGACGCCTTTGGTTTCGACATCGATATGCCGTTAAATCTACCGGATTTCGCGGCGTCTGAGAATTTCTTCGGCGAGGACGATCTAAGCGTTGAGTTTGACGTCGATGATTTCCTCGTTGACGCAGATCAATATACTGCGTAGTTGATATTATGTCGTGTCTTCTGAGTGTGGTCGTCGTTGGTAATTTTGAGAAAATACAAGGGATAATCGGTAATTTACGTGAACTTGTACGTTCGATTTCTACTAAGTTTTGTTTGGGAGCCGATTATACGGGGATTTTGTCTGTTCTGAGTGAGATATGTTGTAAATTGTATTTGTTATTTATTGGTAATTAATTTTGTAATTGTATTTACAACATATTGTGAAATCGATACACGCTGCTAGGGATGGCAATCGGAGCAGATTGGAGGCGGATATGGCCACCTCCACCTCCACCTCCAAACC